>CAIGQQ010004432.1:3730663-3743740 GCA_903798035.1 Danio albolineatus | reverse complement strand
GTTTTAGTTTTTTTTTTTTCACCAGTATCTATTGTTATGATGAAGTGAGACACTAAGAATTGGGAGCTCCCATTCAGTCTCAATCGGTCTGACTTTGTTTAAATAATAGCCATTACAATTGTGGAGTAAAATCTATGACACTTGCAGATATTTCCTAGATTCTCGTTTCAGGGCCAGCCTCTGCATGTTGAGGAGACAACAATGCTTACTGCAACCTGAGGTGTGGTGGCACATTAGGCAACAGTCTCTCTGGGTTTCTTTATTCCATCATTCATGGGCGCTTCACTGGGCCATCTCTCCGAAAAGAGCAGTCTCCTGAAAAAAGCAATATGGCCGGCTACATCTGTTTCGTCCAGCAGTACATGCCCTCACTGCAAGTGTATACAGTATGGTGATGCTGAGATTGCAGCTTGCACAGTAAAGTCATTTTGACTTGCTCCAAAACAGTTTGGGTTGTGTTATTGTTGTTCTGTTAAACACAAATGAAGATATTTTAAAGAATGCTGAAAACTTGTAACCATCGACTTCAATAGTATTTGTTTGACCTATTTTTGGATTTTTTAATGGTAACAAGTTTCTTCAAAATATCTTCTTTTTCAAGTGTGAGTTAATGATAGAAGATCTTAAATTTTTGGATGAACTATCCCTTTAATATGTGTGACCCCTTTGTAACTACCTGCTCTGCAATTAGCACTCAGGGAACTCTGAGGACTAAAGTGGTTGTAAATTCGCAGACCTCCCCTTCCTCTGTAGCTTGCTCTGTCCAAGCCTTCGGATGAGAGTGCTGACCCATTGCTGCTCTCATTCCCCTTTCTTCAGTACTTGATGCCTCCCAAGTCAGGCATTCTCCCTTCCATTCACTGCCCTCTGTAATGTTTGCAATCATTCTTTCGGTGTTGCATGTATGGGATTTGCCATTATGGTTAGTGCTGCCAATCTCATTGAATGATCTAACTCTGACCTCTCGGCTATGTGATCCAGTTCGCCTAATGCACCCCAATCACAATCTGATCATTTGATTCCTGAGAAGCAGCAGGAGGATGAACCCTTCTCGGCTGCCTCTCATGCTTCTTGGAATCTCTGTGGGGTCCTTATGGGCCAGGCTTGAAGATGGACCCATCTGAACCACTCAAGTTCCTGTCATTAAAGACAGTGCTTTAGTATGTTCTGACTTCACTCAAGAGGGTTGGGATTTGGGGGTATTTTCAGGCAGTAAATTGTGCCTAGAATACTTACATTTTACTGAGACCCTAACCTGGTTACTGTATGTACTAAAGGTCCAAACCCATTTCAAGTTCAGATGGTCAACCTGCAGGTGCTATCCCAGGAGGAGGCAGCCCCTTGGACTCAGCTTGGAGTCAATACTTGCTGTGTCATTCTCCATAACACAGCGATGTAAGTGCTTATTATTACTCTTGCTCTAAAGCAAGGATGGGCAACTTCGGTCCTGGAGGGCAACTGTCCCGCTGAGTTTTAATTTAACACTAATCAAATGCACCTCAACAACCTAATACGAGTGTTCAAGATCACTAGAAAGCTACAGGCAGGTGTTTTTGATTATGGTTGGAGCTAAAATCTACAGGACATTGGCCCTCGAGAACCAAAGTTGCCCTTCCTTGCTATACAGAGTTCCTCCAAGGTCCCGTTATCCAGTTGGATGTTTAGTCTAGTATTTAAACCTTCTATTATGCTTGCGGTCAGTGACCCCATTTGATGTTAAACGTATGTGCATATATAGTTGTCATGTTTTTTTTGCTTCAGATCTAATGACTTTTCGTTATTTAATAGAGTAAACTTGGTAAACATAACATGATTTTAAATTTTTGTTTAATGACCTGTACACATTTTGTCACATCGGTGTTCTTTGGGGTCAATTTTAGGCTCTTTTAGTTGTATAAAGCATAAGAAATATATATATATAAAAATATACATATTTGTCTTGGTTGAGGTCACTATGACATACTATGATTTTATAATATGCACTAAAATTTTATAAGTATAAAAAAAGCTAAAACAAGCATACTTGTGGTTTTGCAAGAATCATTGACAGTTCACATGACAAGAGGGTAGGGGCTTATTCTCATGAGAACCTCTCATATTTTGCATGCCATAGGGGGGACCTAATTCATGAGAGAACTTTGATATTTTTCATGTTTTGTTTTTTTTTTTTGTTTTGTTTGTTTGTTTTTGTTTTTTTGTGGGAGGGGAAAACAATTCAAATGGTGCAGTATTGTAGAGTGTTCTTAAGTAGTAAACAAAGACATCAATTACCTGACACTAACCTTTTGGCAAAAAAAGAAAAAAAAAATCATATTCTGGAGGTTTTAAATTGCTGAGGTGAAATTGACATCAGTGGATAAAAGGTGTTAGCAGATTTTAGGGTAACAGAAGGGTTAAGTGTAGTTTTACCACTAGTGTAACCTGGTGTGTCTGACGGAACTCGGTTCTTAATTTAGCCCAAATTTGGTGCCTCCCCAATAGGTCTAGCCAATATGCATGTTATGCCACAGCCACAGCCATCTCCCCTCTTGGGTATCTCGGGCATCCATCCCCATCAAGACTAGAACATATCCAAACATACTATTGTATTAAAATCAAAGTCCCTAGCATTAGAACTAGGAAACTCAATACAACTGCCCCCTCTAAAATTCATTTCAAAATATGGTAACTCCAAGCCTCTGGAACATTGGATGGTTATGCCTTTGGTAGTGATTGCATCCTCATGCTATTCACCTGGAAATATCAAACTCATAACAGGTTGAGGGGTGTGGCTCTTTTCATATTAACCCCAATCTGTCTGTCACCTACGCAATGTGTAGTGATCAACTGAACGAGAACATATTGGCTACACACGTAACGTCTTGTAAACACAATCAATAGTTAATCTAACAAGATTCCATTTGTATTTTAACAATGAGCGTGTTCCTTGGCAACCAATGTTCTGCCAATGAAGCTGTAGAGAACCCATGACTTTATTTTACAGTACATGTACTTACGGTGTAGCATGTATTTTCGGTGTACTTAACTAAGAAAGTAGTGTAAAAGAAAGTAGTGTAAGTGTTATATAAAGTAACCACATTGATTAAGCGTAGGTATAGTGGCAGATTTAAGGATAGTGCTTAGTTATGACTTGGGCCACACGGAATCTGCGCGTGCAGAATCCCGCAGATTTCCGCAGATTTTTAGACCATCATTGATTCTGTTAATATTCTGGTGTAAATGTGTGTAAATTTATATTTATTCAGTTTTCAAATAAATTTCAGTAATAATATTGATTAATATGAAAATATTCACTTGATTTATTTACAATAGAGTTTTTAAAGTACAATGTTCAGTCTTTTAGTAGAGATTTTATATGAGAGACTTGCTTTGTTTACCAAGTAAAGTGGATCTAATTGGATTTGCATTGTAAACATCAAATAAAAGTTAAAAAGGTATACATTTTTATTTAATATATTAAGGTTTTAGTTATGATACTCTCAAAATCAATCCGCATAAATCCACAGATTTTTAACAAAATACTTCGCAGAAAGAGCAAAAAATGTCTGCAGATTCCGTCTGGCCCTCGTTATGACTTATGTAAAGACTATAAGTACATAGTATGTATATGTGACACTGGACTGTAAAATGAAGTGATTTTAGGAAACAACAAACAGAAATTAACAGGGATTTGTATTTTAGATAAGTGTAATATGAGTTATATGAATGCATAGTGATCATGGTAGATATTTTACTATATGACAACTAGCTAAAAGATAGGAGTGACGTCAAATCCTTTCTTTAGTGTTTTTGATTTTTACAGTATTTACTGTATACCAGGGTCATCAAATAATTACTTTAGAATTTTTAAGTAGTTTATAGTGAAGTTTACTATTTTCAGTGAGTATGAACTGGATTAAGTGAAGTTTATTTATAAACTAATTTCAAGAGGAGCACGTGATTATGATTGAACATAGCTGGTCCCGCATTAACTTCAATTCAATTCACCTTTATTTGTATAGCGCTTTTACAATGTAGATTGTGTCAAAGCAGCTTCACATAGAAGGTTATAGTAACTAATGCATTATAACTAATCCATGATTCACCAATCAGATGATTCCCAACTCATTATAAATAATCAGAGTTTCTCACTACAGTTATCTTCGGCTTGAAGAATCCCCCCTTTCATCCCTACTCTTTAACCTTTCCCCTTTATAGGGCGGCATATATCTATACATATTTATATGGTGGCCCAGTGGTAAGCACTGTTGCCTCACAGCAAGAACATCATTAGTTCAAATCCTTAAAAGGCCAGCTCGCATGGGTTTCCCCCAGGTTCTCTGGTTTTCTCCCACAATCTAAAAAAACATGTGTCATAAGTGGATTGAGCAATCTAAATGAACACTATAGTCGAACTCTTAACCAGCAGTATATCTCTACATAGCAAATTATAGTCTGTTAACAGCTCTAAACAATGGGGGCTGAGTTCTCGAGACCTACCTGAGCTCAAACTCCTCTCTCGCCCTGCAAATGGGAGGGAGCCCCGGGCTCGAGGATCTTATGAGCTCAGGGCTTTTGGTAACACTTTATTTTGATGGTCCATTTGAGTATTAGTAGACTGTCTGCTTAATATCTGTTGATACTGACATTCAACAGACATTTAACTGACATTTAACTTAAGTAAATGTCAACTTACACTACCCTACCCCTAACCCTAACCCCAACCTAACAGTCTACTTATAATCTAATAAGAATTAGTTGCAATGTAACTTAAATTCAACAAACAGACCATCAAAATAAAGTGTGACTGGGCTTTCTCCTGGGACAGCCTGCCAAACTTGCTTTATAATAAATCATCAGCTAAGTGTGAACTCTTGAAATAAACATCTTGTTTGTTGATCAAATGCATTCTTTAAATATCCAACAGCACGTATGACATCTTGGCATTTTTCTTTGACCTGTGAATAAATGCACATTTTGTAATCTTACCTCAATGACTCAGATAAAGCAGAATATTTTCTGTGTTTGTCAGTTATCAATAATGACAAAAACATCAAGAACTCTGTAAGTGCACATTTTGCACATGTTCTATTGTTTCTTTTGCCTCCTTCACTAGTTTTAAAAGCCATTATTTCATGTTTTTTCAAGTTATGTTTAAAAATGCACCACACTAGCAGCTTTCATGAAATTATGCTGAACTAAAGATTTATGAAATATTCATGCAGACTGAACTTAATGTCACAGGACCGAAAAGTGATTTTAAATATTAAAAAGCAGCTGATTTCCCTGGCCTCAGGCCTCACTGAGCTGAATCACGGATTTACTAGAATTAAAGTTGGTCTTCTTTGACAGCTTAGCTAAGAAAATGTGACATATCCAACCTCATAAAAGCCATCAAGGCATTGTTCTCTATGTCTTGGAAAGAGTATAAAATGTCATCTAAAGTCTGCATGATGACAACACAGTAGACATCATGGATTCATGTTGAAATGGCATTCTTAATTAATTTGTGTTGAAACCTCAACCCCTCTCTCTCTCTCTCTCTCTCTCTCTCTCTCTCATAGACGCATACAATGTGTGATGTAAGACATCTGCAATTAATTTCTGCAAAATGCATCACTAATTAACCTTCACCATCATCTACACCTCAACAAACCAACCAACCGATTCATGCCCTTAAACTTGCCCAGAACTGGACAATAGAAGATTGGGAAAACAATGCTTGGTCAGATGAGTCTTGATTTCTGCTGCGACATTCAGATGGTAGGGTCAAAATTTGGCGCCAACAACATGAAAGCATGGATCCATCCTGCCTTGTATCAATGTTTCTGGGCTGGTGGTGATGGTGTAATGGTGTGGGAGATATTTTCTTGGCACACTTTTGGCCCATTAGTACCAATTGAGCATCGTGTCAATGTCACAGCCAACCTGAGTATTTTTGCTGACCATGTCCCTCCCTTTATGACCACAGTGTACCCATCGCGCCATGTCCTAAAGCATGAATCATCTCAGACTGGTTTCTTGAACATGACAATAAGGGTGCTTTCACACTAGCACTTTTGGTCCACACCAGGGTTAGTTTGACGTCAAAGTATGGTACATTTAGCTAGTGTGAACGTGTCTTCTGAACTCGGGTGCACACCCACGAACCGTATCTGAGTCAGCCTAAAAGAGGTGGTCTGGGTTACGGTTCATGCAAACTCTAGTCCAGTTCACTTCTGGTATGAATGCAATCGTACCAAATAGCAGAAGTGAACCGTCAACAGTACAACAAACTATAGTTTTTATAATGTTCATTCGTGTGCATCTGTGTGTATCACATACTGTACCTGCTGACAAGTGGGACTTAGCCAGGGCAAGCACCGTGATAAAGTCTGCTTGTCTCCTCCAAAAACAGCTTCTGCAGACATTGCGTGATGTTCTGAACGTGTATAATAATTTTGTGACACAAGTTGCTTTCTGTATGTCCCAAACCAAAAGGTTCAGTAAAAGCGAAACGACCACGATGTGCGGAGTGCGGACTTCTTTCCATTTTGGCGGGTTGCTTTCGTGTCCGTCACCTGGCAACAGCCGTACACAAAATAGCGGCTTGATGACGCAACTGTACTGGGGTTCAGAAGGAAAAAAGACAGTGTGAACACAAACCAACCGAGAAGGAGTACAGTCCAGGCAATTGAACCAAGTGTGAAAGCACCCTAAGTTACTGTACTCAAATGGCCTCCACAGTCACCTGAACTCAATCCAATAGAGCACCTTTGGGATGTGGTGGAACAGGAGATTCGCATCATGGATGTGCAGCCGACAAATCTGCAGCAATGTGTGATGTTATCATGTCAATATGGATCAACATCTCTGAGGAATATTTCCAGAACCTTGTTGAATCCATGCCATGAGGGTTTAAAGCAGTTCTGAAGGCAAAAGGGGGTCCAAGCCGGTACTAGTAAGGTTCTCTAATAAAGTAGCCGGTAAGTGTATGTACATTGCTTGTTATAAACATGTTTGATGTTTGTGCACTTAACTATTTTGTAAAAAATAATTTTCCCTCACAATACTTAATCAAATTTTATAACCTTTCATCCCCCCGAAAATACATTTTCGTCACTTCTGGTCACATGGAATGCCTTTAGGGTGGAACTATAAGGGAATGTCTCATTTCTGCCATGCTGTATTGCATTTATCAGTCTTTCTCAGTTTTGTTAGCAATGCCCTTCTAGCAAGGATCAAATCGGATCCCAAAGGACAAAGTGTGAATTTTTGCGTTCCGCGGTGCAGTTTGCGAATGTTCATTGGAACAATGGATTTGGGAAACACCAAATCAACAAACTATGTTTGTAACAACGGAATTTGCGACCTTAGTTGGCTAACATTGGTTTTCACAGCCCGGAAGATAAAAAGAAAATGTCAAAACCTGAAATAATAGGTCAAATAAAAGTGAAATCCAAAATTTGTACAGTTGATGTCCCTCCAAGAACAATGTTGGGTGCTTTACATAACATATGCAATTACTGTTACAGTTCTTTGTCTGTAATAGCATTAGAAGTAGATGCCATGTTATTGCAATCACTATTCTTCAAAAGACTATACTGTATCATCACTACACATTTTTCTTTGGAATCATCACAAGCTTACATCAGCCAACTTCACATTGCATGGGCGGGTGTGAGCGAAGAGGAGGTGGATGTGACCTTAATACCATCTTTCTCTGAAACACACTTTTACCCTCACCTGTTGTTACACCGCTCCATTATGTTGTGCTGGATTGATATGTCATGGGCACTTCTGACCTCAGAACAGATACATCTTGTGAAGAACTACAGTAAAACTCTGCTTCCTTCCCTGATGCATGGCTCTCACTTATGAGTTCAGACATTGACATGAACAACAAGTTTGGAGTAGCTCTTGTCAAACGGGCTCATGGGGACTGAAAACCTGAGTCAAACAGGCTCAGTGTTCTATATACTGTAGCATGTACCGTGAAAGATAGTGTTTGAGCCATCAGCAGAGATTTACTACAACCATATTGTACGTGGACATGTCAGCATACCACTTGCTCACAACCTTGCAGTAAGTTGCTTTTGAAAGCTGCTTATCATGTCTTTAGGAAATGTTGTTGTTTTGTTTTTTAAAAGCATGTAGGTTGTAGCCAGATTGATTTTCATAATCTAATGAAGAATTATTTGAAGGATTTTAGGATTTGTTGAATTTTAGCTTCGTCTCAACATGTACAGTGGGAGAAGTAAGTATTGAACACATCCCCATTTTTCTCAGAAAATATCTTTATAGCTGCTGTTGACGTGAAATTATCACAGGATGTTGGTCACAACCTAAGCAATCCATGTATGCAAGGAATACAAAACTAATAAGTTTACAAATTAAGTTACGTGTGATAAAATGAAAATGCACAGGGAAAAGTATCGAACACATGAAGAAAGGGAGGTGTAGAAAAACAGTGAATGCCCAGACTGCAGCTGAAATCTCTCAGAAGTTATTCAGCAACCCTCTACTCTTCGTCATTGTTAATTAGTATTAGCTGCTTCAGTACAACATCTACATTACCAGGATGATGGAGATATAGCTAGGGTGGACATTTCAGTAAGACAATGATCCAAAACACAGCCAAGGAAACCCTCCCCACAGGTTTGAAATATACTTGCAGTGGTAGCCGGATTGAAACACACCTTTTACCCACGGCACATGGTTAAATACATGCAACAAAAAAAGTGATTTTTAACAATATTTTTATTTATTATACAGTGTTTCTTTTCAATGGGTTGAATTTTGTTTTATTTTTTTTTATAAAAAATGCAATCCATTATTTGTTTTACTTTTATTCTATTCAAGAGCATGTGTACCCACTGACAGGTAAAATCTGCTGATGACATTTTGTACAGCAAAAGCATGTTAGATATGTATAAAGTATCGTCATCAAATAATTTTTTTTTTAAAAATACAGCAAATGATAAATAAGTAGAGTTTAACCAGCTAGGACCAGGATTGAGAACTGCTGGTGTACAAGTATCCTAAGTTCAGGAAATTCAGGGCAATAATTTGGCAGAAGGATATCACCACAGAATTGGAAGTACATCTACACTTTAATCAAGGTTGGCATGAATTCAAAGACCTTAGAAAAGACTATATAAATGTACAAGCTTGGCAACCCCTGTACATTGTTTGGATCAGGCTGAAAAGGCCTGCAGTGATGCATTTCACTCTTAAGGCTGATTTATACTTCTGCGTCAAGCACACGCGTATGCTCCGGCGCAGCCTGCGTGTGGACATGTAGCCCTCGCCATGGCCATCCCCGACCTCTCAAAAAAATTTAACTACACGTCGCAACGATGCATAGCGCAAGCTCTGTGACTGGTTGGCTTGGTAGCAATGACGAGTGTGGGCAGGAGTGAGAGCGGCGAGAGCCTGGTGGATCGAGTGTTTATGAGCGTGGAGTCCAGTGAAGGATCTCTAGATGGAAACTGTTGTTTTGTGTTTACCTTATGATTTCAAGTTGTTGCATGTCTGCCAGTTCCCATCTCAAAATGAGCGAGTTTGAGCCACTTGTACATTAAGGTAGCATTCAGAAAAAAAAACACTAGCGAAGAAACTCGACACAGAGGAACATAAAAACCTCATTGCCAACTAGCGTTTCGGAAGTGTTATTGCAGAGCAATACAAACAGCGCACAGAAGTATGCATGCGCCGTGGGTCACATCGATCACTCGACGCAGAAATATAAACCAGGCTTTAAAGGTGCTGTTAGGGTTTTGCCACTCCAGTCTTGTAAATTCTTGTTTTGGTAGCAGAGTCCAGACACTAGTTCTGTCTTGTCCTGTATGTTGTGCTCGGCTCGAGTTTTCTCGGGTCGAGCACTCATTTTGTCATTTTGTCTCTGTATGGGTGCCGTCATGGGATGCGCACCCTTGTACTCGTGTTTGTTCTGTCAGCACTGTGCTGTTTCATTTTCAACGTCTCAGTCTAGTTGGTTTCGGTTTCGGATGGCGCTGAGATGAAACATGCGCGTTGCATATGTGTGAGTGCAGGGTAGGGTGTTTTCATTTTAGCGTGTGCTTGTGTCTTGCGTCTGTTTATGTTTGTTTTGTCTAAGCACGTGGCTCTGTGTTTATATTGTGGCTTGCGTGCTTCCGCTTTCTGCTTTTAGTTGTGTGCTTTGTGAACACGCGGTTAATGAGTGCTCTCATTGGCTATGTGTTCTAGTCCTGTTTTACGTGAGAACATGGCTATGTCTATTGTCTAGCCCCACCCTCCTTGTTAACCCATTATTAGTTTATTATTTTCACCTGTTTGTTTGTTAATTATTTGTGCTTATATTCTCCTCATGTCTGCTGTCCTGTGCCAGTTCATCTTTCTATCCTGTCTTGTCTTGTCTTTCAGCCCTGATCCTTGCCAGCCTGCCCAGTCTAGTTTGTTTTGATTTTTTATTTGTTTTATTAATGTTTTCTCCCTCAAGGTAGTTCATTTCGCCTTTTTATTCTCTTTTATTATAAATAAAAACCCAATTCAGTTCAACACCTGAGCCCTCGGCCTTTACCCTACACAAGTATGTAAGATTGACACCAAGTGGTTGAACTAGGTATTGCACTCCAAAATCAAAACACTTTTTCAGCCGGCCCTTCCTTGTGACTCCAGATGACTCCTGGTTAACAACACCAGCAGGAGCGAGCGTACCTGCCTATCAAGTCTACACTGTCTCCTAGCTACAATCGGAAACACAAGATAAAAGGAATATTTTCCCTATTTTTCTCCAAACATCACCTGAAATTTCTATTTTAGAAATGGTTTCAATTTCTAACGGCTGAACAACAGATAAACTTCTATGACAGTGATCACCTCAGGCACTGATTTTCTGTTTTATTCAGTGTTAAATGTTACAAATGTGAGTTTATACCATTTTACACAACAATTATTGCCATACTGTAAGCAGCAGATCTTATATAAATTTATTCATTGATTTTCTTTTCGGCTTAGTCCCTATTATTAATCCAGGGTCGCCACAGCGGATTGAACCACCAACTTATCCAGCATTTGATTTACGCAGCGGATGCCCTTCCAGCTGCAACCCATCTCTGGGAAACACCCATACACACTCATACACTACAGACAATTTAGCCTACCCAATTCACCTGTACTGCATGTCTTTGGACTTGTGGGGGGAACCGGAGCACCCGGAGGAAAACCACGCGACCACGGGGAGAACATGCAAACTCCACACAGAAATGCCAACTGACCCAGCTGAGGCTCGAACTAGCGACCTTCTTGCTGTGAGGCGAACTACTCACTACGCCACCGTGGCACCCTCTTATGTAAATATAGATCTTAAATAAAAGGCATAGGCTATAGTTGGATATTGGCTATAGTTTATACTGTGACTCATTGCAAAACAACAAATGTCAGTCACACGGCATTTACTTTTAATAATGTTAAAAAGGTTTTAGATAAACCAGTGCAGTGCACTATTCTGTGCGTCTAAATGGCTGTATTTAAATGTTTCTGCCATGTGTTACATGGTGTTACAATATAATCTGTTCAGCTAATGTTTACCTTTGTAATATTTATACCTTTTGCCCATTTAAATGCTCTTCATGTATATTTTATAATTCTGAATCTGCTTCTCAATTCAGAGATTGCTGTTGTCCTCCAAAGTTCACGATTATGTCCATACATCGAGTGGCTAAAAGAATGAAGTAAAATATTGTGTGTTTTTCACCAAGGCAACCCAGGGTGCTGAAATATAATTTGAAACTTGCTGGATCAAAAACTGCAACAAGTTTTCCTCAGACAGCGACAGAACCACAGAGGAACCAGTTCAAAAATAGACTAATCATCAAATTGACAGCTAATGAATGACTACCAGTGTGGTCTGTCTAAACTGTCTATTGGATGAATAGTCTATTTTTGTACTATGGTTAGATGTCTGCTATATTTTCACTGACAGCCTACGTCCAGCCTTGTTTTAACCAATATGTCTGTGTTTAGATGTCATTTAGGCACAAAATTGTTTTTGTTAGTTTACTGTGATAATATGATACATAACAGATTGTCGTCACTATAAGTTTGGATGTTCAAGAGCCGCCTGCTGTATTTTATAGGCTTAACGGATAGCTTGATGTGTTTTTGGGGCACCCCTCATTTGCTAAAGAGAGTTGTTCTCCTTACTTTCAAGGATGGCTTCGCTTCTCTTTGCAGATGAAGGTCAAACCCTTTCAGCCAAAGCAAGATAAGTTGGTTGTCCCAAATTTGTGAATTTTAAAATACCAATTGTTGACAATATCACTAGCCATATAGAAAGATATGAGGATAAATGTGCATATATGAAACCTATATGCAGTATATATGCACATATATGATAATATATACGCTGCATATATGCGTATTTATGCCACATATTGGCAAAATTGAGGTGCATATATTTTCATATACAGGCCCTATAGATCTTCTGTATTGCTGCTTTATATCCACATATAAACCCTATATGTATGTACACGTTATGTCTCCTATATAGCTCATATCTCACTTTGGCAACTGTTATACAAGATGCGTAGCTCATATTTTTGATTATCAAGGCAATAACTAAGAACTTAACAAATGCAAAAAAAACGTAAGCATGTATTTATATGAACAGCCAATTTATTACATATGGAAATAACCTATATTAAAACCTATATTAAAACATATATGTTTTTATAGGTTTATTCCGTGTGGGTAACTAAGACCCTCCAATGGCTTGTTGTCCATAAAAGATGAATGCAAAAAGAGACAGTACAATACAGAGAATCTCAAAAATCAGCTAAAATAGCTTGTAAACGTGTCTCAAGTTTTCCGAAAATTTGGACTGCAAACCTATTCTGCAGTGATCAAATGGCCAGAATAACTTTTCTTGAGGACTATGTTGTGTGGGCAGGGAACTACATGGTCAAATGCAAGTGTATTTTAATGATTAAAGCAAGTTTAATTTATTTGAGTCTAGAAGAAAACATTATCTCTATTGTCAAACTAGCGAAAAATCAATGAAAGGTGGAGTAAGAGTAATGGTTTGAGGAATTTAATTTAATTTAATTTAATTTAATTTAATTTAATTTAATTTAA
>CAIGQQ010004432.1:3669291-3730653 GCA_903798035.1 Danio albolineatus | reverse complement strand
ATTTAATTTAATTTAATTTAATTTAATTTAATTTAATTTAATTTAATGGCGCCACGGTAGCGTAGAGAGTAGCACGTTCGCCTCACAGCAAGAAGGTCGCTGGTTCGAGCCTCGGCTGGGTCAATTGGCATTTCTGTGTGGAGTTTGCATATTCTCCCTGTGGTTGCGTGGGTTTCCTCCGGGTGCTCCGGTTTCCCCCACAAGTCTAAAGATATGTGGTACAGGTGAATTGGGTAAGCTCCCAATTCAAGCTCCCAACCCCGGATTCATAAAGGGACTAAGCCGACAAGAAAATGAATTGAATTGAATTGAATTGAATTGAATTGAATTGAATTTTCTCATTAGGAACCTCTGCTTTAAAACCTCCAAAGTGCTTTAAAATATGTTTTTTCATTCGATGTGTAATGTAATTTTTACTGAAACATGAAAACAAGGTGGGACAAGGCTCCTGTCCTTCAAAAAACGGCCAATAGCATTTTTTGTTGTGCATCAAATGAAAAGCAAATGAGCAGCATTTGAAGTGGGAAGGACGTTAGATGGTATGGAGAACAGAGATGGTATGGAGAACATAAATTTGATGAGAATTTATGAGAAACTGAGATGGCGTGTATAAAATCGTAGATCCATTAAAGCGGAAGATAACCTTAACATACTGACAATAACATTTAAATAGTTATTTTAGTTATTTTATTTTCACAGGGAATTTAAATGGTAACAATGCAAATGTTACACAGCTGCAATGCCACCGTTCATCAGAAACTCCTTCAAAAACTTAGGGTGCTTCCTTTAATTTATCATCCAATCAGCTAGAAATGTTCACGCTGCACAATAGGCCCATCACAAAGCATTTTGTGTAATAAATTACAATTAATTAATCAATTAATTAATAGTCCCTTTATTAATCTGGGGTCGCCACAGCAGAATGAACTGCCAACTTATCCAGCATATGTTTTACATAGCGGATGCCCTTCCACCTGCAACCCATCTCCGGGAAACCCATGCCTGGAGAACGTGCAAACTCCACATATAAAAGGCAACTGACCGAGCCGAGGTTCGAACCAGTTACCTTCTTGGTGTGAGGCGATTGTGCTACCCACTGCGCCACCGTGAGGCCCTCAAACTGTGCAAAACACACATTTTTTTCATTGTGTTGTACCCATATAAATGCTTCCAAGACGTTACATACAGATGTTTTCCTTAATCCTCATAATCTGATGTTGCTGCTATGTCTTGCTGTGAGGTGAACGTGCTACCCACTACGCAACCGTGACGCTGAAGCACTTCATTGTAGCTGAAAACAATAAGATAATGAAGTGGCCAGAGCAGAGTCCTCATATAAACCTACTTGAATATCCCTAGAAAATCCTTGGTAAAAAAAAAGTTCCACTAAAAAAAATTCACTACAGTCACCGAACTGTAGAAGAGACTGAAGAAGAATGGAACAGGGTTCATTTGACTGCATAACTTTCAGAAATTTAATCTTTTTTTCTTCTTCTTTTTTTATGATCAGTTACAATGATTGCTCTCCTGTAATTTTGATTACTGTGTTTTGTTTTGTTTTTAATTTTGTTAAGGTGTTTTAGTTATTTTCCAAATATACTGGAAAATTGCAAGTGCATACTGTATGTTTAAAAGAGACAGAGATGATGTTTGCATCTACAGACAGGCACTGTAAGCTGCGCATTTCAGCAACCTCTTAGAAGAAAAAAAGCACAGGCATTTATTTAATACAGTGTCCAGATTGAGTTCCTCAGAGCCGTACTAATGATTTATCTTGTGGCACTGATTTATTGCACTGTGAGTGTGCGCTACGCGTGTACTGTAAATGGCTGCTCTCTGGCAACCTGATTAATATGCTTAATTGATCGATATGACAAACACACCCATGAAGAAAAGATTTAATCATGCAGGCTTTTCAGGCACTTAATCCGCCTAATAAGTGTTTGAAAGCTTTGAAATCTGATGGGAAGTGACGTGTTGTCTACTTAAAAGATTACTTCACGTGATAACACTACAAATTAAAGGTGACTTAGATTCAATAAAAGATAATATCTATTCATACTTATGAACTACCATCTGTAATGGCCTCAGGGGGCTGTGCAGAGCTATGGGGAAAGCAGTGGAAAACATTGTCTCTTTCTTACTGTGAGGCACTATTTCACTGAATGATTATCGTTGAATGGGATCACAATGAGCTCCCATAAAATCAACATTTTATACTCGAGGAAGCTTTATTTTATGCTCATTCACCTCAGGTGATCTATCTGAAGAGCGATTTCTCTCACACACAGCACTTAAAGTAGAAGAATAAAAGTGGAAGTGTTTTTTTTTTCTCTCTTCTCACTGCAGGTTCCAACAGGTCTTTTGCAGGATTTGTGATGATTGGCATGCAGTTCAACAGATGATTCATCAGAAACATCTACCTTCTGCCACTTTTCCAAATGATAACTAGAAGTTATTTGTCATTATTTGAACTTTAAATTTGTATTAATATTTATTTAGTCATCATAAAACCAAGACTTCAAATATCATCTTAAATGTAGTAAGAAAAATAAATAAATAAATAAATTAATTAATTAATTTAAATAATCAAGCTCAGTGGAAACTGTAATTGTAATTCAGTTTATATAGACTGTAAAACTCACAAAACATCACAACTATATCTATTTTAACAAATTATTTGATTATATATATCTGGTTAGTTAGATAGTCCAATGATTATTTTTGTGTTTTTACACTAGAATGTAGGTACATTTCCAAAAATATCATATACACGTTATTAAAGTATTAGAATTACTATATTTTATCCATAATCTACAGATAATAAAATAGTATTTAATGATTACATAAACAACGCTCAAATAAAAAGCCATCAGCCTTTCAATTAATTCCCATTGGATTGTGACTCCTAGGGTTATTACGCTACATTAATGACACAGCAATAGGTGTTAGTTGCAGCAGATTGATATTACGGCACAATGTTAAACTTTGACACCTTTACGACACTCACATACATTTAAAAATAAAGGCCACAACAGGTCATAGTTGCTCCAAAATTAAACCAAGAATAGTGTTGTGCTGTAAATATTTTGTTCATCATTCTCTTTAAATGTGGTTAATATTAAATGAAACGAATGAATAAACTTACAGTATATGGTTGTTAGTGTCACGGTCACACAATGAGAACAAGGAGGGTTCTCTTTAAGTCAATTTATTTAATACAATGTGGATTATTTAGCAGGAGGAAGCAGGTAAGTGAAATTCACAGAGTGTGATCAGTCTTGCGAACAGTTCATGAGGTAAACAAGGATATTCATTCAATCATCAGAGAATAACAGTCATCTTATTCACCGTTTGGCATCCACGGGTTAGAATCACACTTTTTTTGTGTGTTTGTGTGTGTGCAAATATCAAAACATTCTTAAATGGTGATGCAGTCACATGTGTACAACCATAGTTGTGTAACTATCTGTCAAAAAAAAGCCAACAATATTCATGATACTCAATGCCAGGTCTATTAGACAAATAGACAACCCAAAAGGGTTAAAGTGTTTATAGAGGCGGTAAGTATTTGTTTTTTACCCTATTTATTTAATAAATAAACTATATTTACACATTTCTACTAAAAAAAGGAAATCAGTGATGAATGTATTTTAAAAATCACAGGGGTTTGTGTTTCTTTGTCGTCTTTAATTATTTGCTATTGCTGTTATTTTGGTGGCTTAATCGCTACTCCTTTACAATCATTAGTTATTCTGAATCTATAAGGGCGAGGCGGAGTGCTGAAATAAATCAATAAATCAAGCCCTCAATTCCAGATCAGCTAGAAAATGTGTGACAATACTGTCAGTAAGAACTTCCCGTTTATCTAAACTTTAAGGTATTTACTTAACATGAATCATAATTAACTACAACAAAACAGATTGATTAAAGCAGTGAAACATACTGTAATCCTTATGTCTTTTGCTTACTTATTTATACAGTAAGTGTAACTAAAGAAGCCTTACTTTTGCTCATTCACACAGGGATTGTTGTGCTTTCAATCTTACATTTCCTAGACAATTCCATCACTTTTGTGACATCTTATATATTTTCTGGACAGTTGCCGCATCATTATGGTCAGGTCTTCTGTAACAGCTGGGTATCTCAGAGACACGAAGATGAGCAGGATCCAATTTCAATGTATTACAAAGTATGAAACTCAAAAAAACAAGGAGACTGAACTGAATTTGTCAAATAAGACATCAATAAAAGGTCAAGACCTGACAAATAAACAGAGAAAATGTAAGAGCTGAAAAATGACCGACTAATGAGACAAAATTACAAAATAATGAGCCAACACAAGGATACAGAAACTGAACAAAACTGCAAACAAATTAAAACAAGAGCTCAAACAGGTAAATGATACAGGAAGATTTGTGTGTGTTTACATGAGACGTTCTTTATTCCAACGTGGCGTCTGTCAACGTGTTCAGTTCCATTATTTTGAATGCACGTTTTTACTGTACGTTCACACTGAAAGTAGCCAAAAATCATTCATTTTCAATGGGAGCCGGCGCCGATAAGCGGCAAGGAGCAGCGCGGCACGTCTTTGCTGGTGTGGGGGCGTCGAAGAGAGTTGAAATCAAGTCAACTTTATGGTAATGAACTATGACGTGGTTCGACGGCAAGCAATCAGAATGTAGTAGTCCACTGCTTGAGAGGAGTTTAGAGAACACAGTCACTGTGAACTTTGGTTCCGACCACAGTTGTTCCCAAGGGCTTTAATATTGCGGTTGCCGGATTTTCAATTATTTACGACATTTTTTTATAGGGACATACATTTAAAAAGTGACTGGCGAGTTACTGATGTCATCATGTGATGTGTGTGTCATCAATAAGCTTGTTTAACAGTTCCTACTGGTGTGTATGCACCATTGTGTGCATTTTTTTTATGTTTATAACCACCTCCAAGGATAGTGAGGGTCGTAAGTCATTGGAATTGTTATTTTGGGGGTCGCAAGCTGAAAAGTTTGAGAGATGCGAAGGTTATGATCGTGCAAAGTGAAGACTGGGGTGTGGGAGGGGGTATAGTATAGGGTATAGTATAGTAAGGGCTGGAGGGAGCAGGTTGTATTGCTTGAATTTAATGACCTTGGATTGAAAATAAAATGTTCATATCAGTCACAGCACGCCAGTCATTCACATATTTGTATGGATTGAAAAAAGGTAAGACCGTTGAATTACAAAGAATAGAGAAAGATTAAAATTATGATTATAATTATTATTATACTTTTTAATTTTTTATTACTGCATTAAGTAATGACATTTGCCCTGCGCACTCATGGTTTTTAAAGAAACTTTTTGGTGCATTAATCTAGTCAATACTATTGTTCAAAGAAGTAATAATGATTCACACTCATCAAGTAATTGTTTCGTGTTGTTTTTATTTTATCATTCTACGGGTGACTCAAAACCACAAATGTTTCGGCGCAATGCCTTCCTCAGTGTGTGACACAATCCTCTCCCTCCACCCTTTTTATCCCACAGTCAATCACATTGCGTCATTAGACGACTACTCCATAATCAAAGAAACAATCTCATTTTCATTTCATCATTCCATGATTAACCACATAAGGACTATTTACCTTCATATTTAAAAAACATTATTTTACAGAGAAATAACATATCAATTATCATCATTTGCCAAGTGTACATCAATACAATGTAAATTAATTACTGCATTGCCATCAAAGTTATCACCGCACAAGTGATTCTTAATCTAAATGAACATCGTTTTATTATCTGGCACTAGCTTCAGATATATTAGCTTCACACCGTATAAACATTCTGATATACATTTCAAAAAGAAAAGATAATCAGCAATCAAGAGAGAGATCATGCAAGGATATAAAATGTGCAAGTTGTAAAAAGAAGGCAAGTCCCAAACCCCACCCGAACCTCAACCATCATTGGGAGATGAGCAATTTGTACAAGTTGAACATTGCACACTAAAAATGTTCGAATGAGATGGTACAAATTTATATATTAGCCACTTAATCAAAAACGTAAAGAACTGCTGCGAGATTGCATTGGCTTACCTTATTGCGCATGCATTGGTATGACCCATATATAGGCATGTTAATAGTATTCATCACCGCCACAAACAGCTGTGTTTGCACTATTTCAGGATGTGTGGAATACCTTGTTGTGGCAAATCGTGACGTAGAAGCAAAATAATAATTTACCGGCAGATTTTTCCATTTTGTTTATGAAATGGATTTTCCCGACCATTGGTTTTTATTCCAATCTAGGTGTTTATATGGAGCACATTTATTCCATTTGGACTTCATTGATTCATTCATTTTCTTTTCAGCTTAGTCCCTTTATTAAGCTGGGGTCGCCAAAGCGGACTGAACCGCCAACTTATCCAGCATATGTTTTTAGGACATATCTTTGGGAAACATCCATACACACTCATTCACACTCATACACAATTTAGCCTATCCAATTCACCTATACCACATGACTTTGGGAAACCCACACGATCAGGGGGAGAACATGCAAACCTCACACAGAAATGCCAACTGAACCAGCAGAGGCTCGAACCAGCAACCTTTTTGCTGTGAGGCTAACATGCTACCCACTGACTTTTAAACCAATTAAAATGCTCCATGTAAACACACCAGGTTTCAAGCAGGTTACATCTACAATGTAATATAGATTACAAGTTACTTTAAAAGTAATTAGTTACATTACAATGTTAGTCTCTCTTAATTGTAATACACTACTTTTGCTGTAACATGGTAACCACAGAATTATGACTCTCAACACTGAGGATGTCTGATTGAAGAATGTACATGATACAGCATTAGTAATTCCGACTACTTTCATTTCCCAAGTCATCTTCACGTTGAAAAATACAAGCGTAATGTGAACAGTAGATGATAATGGATGATAGCTCGAGATGCACCAATCGACTCCTGCTCCAAACACTCTTTTTGCACTGCATTGCAATAATTTTATATTGCAAAGTCTGTAAATGTAACATAACTTAATGTATTATACATGGCCTTTATTCAATATACTAGTGCAGCTGGTGATTCATTCATCTTACTGTACTGTATGTGTGATATATTTGGTTTTATTTAAAACACACACACACACACACAGGCAGAAATATGAATTGATATCAGTGAATCGGTAATGAAAAATCAAAATAAGTGAATCACTAATGATGCTAATGTGCAGAGAGAAATACAGCAGGAGCTTATAACACTCATAAGAGTCAAAGCACATTCAATTTCATGAGTTTTGCCTCTGTGTTCAGTGAAGGGTTCTCAACATCATAGGTTCTTGCCTATGGCAGTAAAGGCCAAATAGAAAAATGTATTTAGTCAATGCACGTAATTAATTTGGTCTTTCCTTTGAAATATGAATTTCTGAAAAATAGTATAGTCACTGGTATATGTGTCAAAGAAATAATTAAACTTCAAAAGGTAATTCCATCTTCATTTATACACATTCATGCGTCAAATATGGTAAAAGTATTCTAAAGGTGTTTTCTTTTGTGCTACTGTATGTTTTCAAGTCTCCTGATAAGATAACACTGTACAGAACTTTTCCTGTGCTATCCTGTATTTCTTTTCCTCATACAGTAATGCTTTTTATTGATTATTAGCATTGTTGTATCTTGATAAAAAATGGCCAAATCTTAAACTTCATGATTTTGTATTCATAATAATAGGATAATAGATTATAGAAGCAACTTTTTGTTAATGGATTACTTTTAGCCGGCACTGCAACTCTCAAATGGTCGCCCACTGAAGCTAAGCAGTGCTGCGCCCGGTCAGTACCTGGATGGGAGACCACATGGGAAAGCTCGGTTGCTGTTGGAAGTGGTGTTAGTGAGGCCACCAGGGGGCGCTCAACCTGCGTTCTGTGTGGGTCCTAACGCCCCAGTATAGTGAAGGGGACTCTATACTGCTCAGTGAGCGGCGTCTTTCGGATGAGACGGTTAACCGAGGTGCTGACTTATTAAAAATCCCAGGATGTTCATCGAAAAAGAGTTGAGGTTTAACCCCGGCATCCTGGCCAGATCTGCCCGCTGGCCTTTGTCCATCATGGCCTCCCAACATCCTCATATCATAATTGGCTTCATCACTCTCTCTCCTCTCCACCAATCAGCTGGTGTGTGGTAAGCGGTCTGGCGCAATATGGCTGCCGTCGCGTCATCCAGTTGGATGCTGCACACTGGTGGTGGATAAGGACATCACCCCATTGTGTAAAGCGCTTTGAGTGTCTAGAAAAGCGCTATATAAATGTAAGTAATTATAATTATAATAATAATAATAATTATTATTATTATTATTATTATTATTATTATTATTATTATTATTATTATTATAAAATATAATATTATTTATTTATTTATTTATTTATTTATTTATTTGTTTGTTTGTTTGTGTGTTTATTTATTTATTTATTTATTTATTTATTTATTGATTGATTTATTTATTAATTTATTTATTTGTTTGTTTGTTTGTTTGTTTGTTTGGAAATAGGCTTAGGGGAGAGCGGGGCACAAAGTAACACTGTTTGGTTTTGGCCAAATAATGAACAAAGTAATGGGGTTAGACAAACCATTTTTTTACCAACAGCACACAAGCCTCTTCTACAATTGAAGGTACTGAAGGTATGATCGCTGGACCTATGGTTTCTGTGCAGTATTGCCAAAAGTGCCAGGAGTAAAAATGCTGGATAAGTTGGCGGTTCATTCCGCAGTGGCGACCCCAGATTAATAAAGGGGCTAAGCCGAAAATAAAATGAATAAAATAAAATAAAATAAAATAAAATAAAATAAAATAAAATAAAATAAAATAAGGGTGACACGGTGGCGCAGTAGGTAGTGCTGTTGTCTCACAGCAAGAAGGTCGCTGGTTCGAGCCTCGGCTGGGTCAGTTGGCATTTCTGTGTGGAGTTTGCATGTTCTCCCCGTGGTTGCGTGGGTTTCCTCCGGGTGCTCCGGTTTCCCTCACAGTCCAAAGATATGCAGGTGAATTGGGTCGGCTAAATTGTCCGTAGTGTATGTTTGTGAATAAGAATGTATGGATGTTTCCCAGAGATGGGTTGTGGCTGGAAGGGCATCCGCTGCTTAAAACTAATGCTGGATAAGTTGGCGGTTCATTCCACTGTGGCGACCCCTTTTTTAATAAAGGGACTAAGCCGACAAGAAAATGAATGAATGAAAATAAAAAAATAAAATAAAATAAAATAAAATAAAATAAAATAAAATAAAATAAAATAAAATAAAATAAAATAAAATAATAAACTGTTTAACACCCATAAAATGAGCCTTTTTCCAAAAAAAGTTGAACATTCTTTTAAGTTTGATCATATTAACTAATTCAATCATACTATATTTCTTGAATTAGATGCTTCGAATACTTATTTTCTCCCCATTACTTCAATGAGAGTTTCTCAGTCAATTGTTTGATCTGAAAGGAAATCCTTCATAACAGGGAACAGTGTCTTTCTATTGATGCAAATTCAAATTCATGTTCGTGCCTACACAGAAATACTGAGGCGTGCAGAAAGCACAGCGCAACGTTTATGTCACATCTTACTGCTGACATCTGCCTCTGGGCAGGTCACCGCTGATAGAAAGTGTTTTAGATTTACATTGTGATTTTTTGCTATCTGACCCGCATGAATCTCTCAGACGGGGGAAACATACTTAGAGGCTCGGGAAAGCAGTGCTTCATCATTTTAATTGCACATCTATAACCGGTTTCCTTCTGCTGGTGGAATGAGACTCTGGAGGAAGGTTGATAAATGTAAGGCCCTGGCAGCTGTTATTAGATCTGTTTCTCCTTTAAATAATTATTATATAGAATGATATTGGAATGGAGTGATTTAAGGAGTGTGTATTAAATACTGTGCTAGCTCTTCTGTACACTATTGAAAAATGTCTTATAGAGGACGTTAAACTTGCGCTCAATTTCATTATGTTTTTAAAACCGATGGCAGTTCTATTTCACACCTACTTAAAAGCAATTAACAATATCTACGGGCGAAATGTGATGTGGAACATGACCTCTAAGTGTTTGCATTGGTTGGAAATAGCTTGCGGTGTGTGTACAGCATCGGGTTGGAACAATATGTATTTGTGTGTGTGTGCAGGCAAGGGCACAATCTAGACTCTGCTGAGCTGTACTGTAAGTACATTATAATCAATCGTAAGTGCCCTGCGAAGTGGACTTCTCAGAGTATTCTGCCATCTTAAGAGAGATTTCAACTGCCAAAGGGAGTGTACTTGTTCAGTTCAAAGGGCATCGCGAGCCGCACAGGGAAAGGGATTTATTGGATACAACATAAAGAGAATTTTACCCAACAGCAACTGTGTAAAAAAACAGATATGGAAGACAGATGTAAATAAATAAATAACTATCTTGGTGAATGGTGTTTTATATGCAGTTGTTTACAGATATGAAGATCTCAGGATCCAACAACTACTGTACACTGCAGCTCATTTTCAACTCAATTGCATTGTGTCAGTTTTAATATGATATTACATTAGTTACAACTTTGGGTATATGTTTAGTACATGTTTTTACACTGTATGGGTCAAAACGATTGTGTTTTTGTTTTCTTTTTATGCCAAATATCATAAGAATAGTAGGTATGTTCTGTCAAGACATTTTTGTAAATGCAGTGGGGGAAATATACTCAAGGGCCACTTTAATAGGTACACCTTACTAGTACCAGGTTGGACCTCCTTTTGCCTTCAAAAGGGCTTTAATCCTTCGTGACATAGATTCGACGTAGTACTACAAAAATTCCTCAGAGATTTTGGTCCATATTGACATCATAGCATCATGCAGCTGCTTCAGTTTTGTCGGCTGCACATCCATGATCCACCACATCCTATGGTGTTGACACGATGCTCAGTTGGTACTAATGGGCCCAAAGTGTGCCAAGAAAATAAATACGATTATACCACCAGCCTGAACTGTTGATACAAGGCAGGATGGATCCATGCTTTGATGTTGTTGGTTATCTGCTGCTGTAGCCCATCTGCCTCAAGGTTGGATGCGTTGTGCGTTCAGAGATTCTCTTCTGCATACCTCAGGTTGTTACGAGAGGTTATTTGAGTTACTGTTGCCTTTCTATCAGCTGGAACCAGTCTGTCCATTCTCCTCTGACATCAATAAGGCATTTGCACCCACAGAATTTCTGCTCACCGGATATTTTCTCTGTAAACCGTAAAAATGGTTGTGCGTGAAAATCACAGTAGATCAGCAGTTTCTAAAATACTCAGACCGTCTATCTGGCACCAAAAACTATGCCACGTTTAAGTCACTTGAATCATCTTTCTTCCCCATTCTCGGTTTGAACTGCAGCAGATCGTCTTGACCATGCCTACATGCCTAAATGCATTGAGTTGCTGGCAGGTGATTGGCTGATTAGAAATTTGCATTAACGAGCAGGTGGACATGTATACCTAATAAACTGGCTGGTGAGTGTTCTGTAAGTATTCAACATGTCCCCATTTTTCTCAGAAAGCTTATTTTTCAGCTTAAATATGACTCTCATGTAGAGAATGAAGTCACATGCATTGCTCAGGTGTGATTTTTTACAGACTTCAACTGAGGTTAAAAATCTTCATAGTTCTGTGGCTTTCGTCTAACCAAACTGATCTTTATTTTGCATTTTCTGTTGGATTCAAGTCAGGTGACTGGCTGGGCCATTCTACATTTAAAAGGTGCATTGGCTGTGTTTTGGATCATTGTCTTGCTAAAATGTCCATTCTGATTTCATCTTCATCATCCTCAGTAGATGTTGGACTAAAGCAGCTACTATTAATTTACTCTGAAAAAGGGCAGAGGGTTGCTGAATAACTACTTAGAGGTTTCAGCTGCAGTCTGGGCTTTCACTGCCTTTCTACACCTCCCTTTCATCATGTGTTCAATACTTTTTTCCTGTGTCATTTCATTTTATTACACATAACTTCAGTTGTAAACTAATCAGATTTGTTTTCTGTTCATATATTTTTTTCTTTGGTTGTTATAACCATCTTGTGAAAATTCCACGTCAACAGCAGCTTTAGAAATATGTTTTCTTAGAAAAATGGTGACTTATTTCCACCACTGTATATCAAAACTCCATTGCTAAGAACTTTATTTGGACAAGTTGAAGATACTTTTCTATCCTTTTTTATGTATTTATTGAACCCCCAGATTCCAGATGTTTTAATAGTTCAGTCTCTGCCAAACATTATTCACTCAAAACAAATAAAACATGTGGAATGCCTATTTATTCAGCTTTCAGATGTTGTATAAATCTCAATTGGTTTTGTGATAAATACAAATACACATGTTATATACAAGTTTATGTAAACGAAAGTATGGCCATTTGTATTTATTCACAGAACTCTCTCATGTAACCCAAATAAGCCTTACTCAAGTTCCCTTTCTGGCAGTCAGAATGACATTTTGTTGTGATGACATCAGGGATCTCACTTAAGAGCTCAATTGCCTTTGAGTGGTACGAAAACAGCCCATTGAAATTGGTAAATGGATTCTGCTTACAAAGCCTCTCCTACATATGGGTATTCAGCAGTAGCAAATACCAAGTGAAAAGCAATATCTGGCAACATAAATGAGTCTTTTGCCTCAGTCCCCTCTTTCTTTACTGTGATTTTGTTCTGAGAGATCATGTGATGATCAAAATGTGTGTGAATAAATAAATCAGCAGACCGCAAATGTAGTAAGAAAGTAGTATGTTTAAAATAGGGGTTGTTTATGTACACGATAATGTTTTCAGCTCAAATCTGAAAACTTTTTATATGCTTTCCCCATTTGTTTGCAGTACAATGTCCTTTTTTTTGGACTAAAAGAAACACATAAACCCTGTTGTTTCCAATATAATAAAGGGAATATAGTTAGAGAATTGCACTAGGAAACTGCACAAAATTGGCAGGTAATACTAAATACTAATTAGCATCAGAGCTAGAGGTGTTGTAGATTTATTATACAAGGTAATGCTTGCAGAGGGTGAGGTTAATTTTTCACAATGGGCTGACATCTTGGGCTTATGTTTCATTTCTTACATGCCATACCTTGACCTTAAGGGTCGGTTTCATTTAACCCTCTCGCCAAGACTGACCTTGGTTTTGTGCAAAATTCAGCAAGATCACACACCAAAAGGACAAACTCAGGGTCTCTGCAAAGTCCTGCTCCCTCAAAAATCAGGTTGCACTTGCTGATTTTAAAACAGCGCAATGACAATGGGAGTATGTTTTTCACAGCGTGAGTGAAGCTCTGCTCATATTGAGGGTTGAGAAGCACTCAGAGAGTGTCTCTTAGTAAAGACGTGACCACAGTTTCAGCTTAATAAAAGCTTTTATACCCTTCACACGCAGGCAGATATCGCAGATTCACTTTCACACTTTCAGCTCTCTGGTGGTTTTGGAGAGATTAAACAGTCAAGGTATGCTTAATGAAGTGCTTTTCTGCTTTATTAATGACATTTGATGTTTAAACGTACCTGAAATCAAGCAGCTAAAGGAGAGCAAAAAAAAAGTTAACCTCCACAAAAAGTATGTTCACCTAAAGACCAAAGTTGCTTGTGTTTGATTTGTTTCAAAACATTTTACATTGCTTAACATTTATACTGTGATATGGTGCAGGCAACAGGTTTGTATGCCAAAGCATAAACAAAGAATAATAATAATTTTCTGACAGAGTAAATTTGTGCAGTAGTTCACTTGGTACAGCGTAGGGTTGTCAAAAATATCGAGTTTGGTACCAGTCGGTACAAAAACCTATCCATTTCCAACTAACATTTGCATGCTGTTGAGCGCATACATTAACATATAGATAAAGAATGCTAGAGTATGAGTTTCATGAAACATGAGTCAAAAGACTAGTGGTAAAAACAACATGGGCTCATTCTGAAAACGTACTCCTATATACATTTCTTGAGATTGCGAATCATGTAGCCAAAAGTACGTATGGCTGCATTTCGTCTTTAAAACGAACGCTACAAGGTAGTATGATAGCATTCCTTTTCACGCTTATCAGCTGACCGCTTGCCTCCGTATACACGGCTTTCCTGCTGTTACCAGTTTGACAGTGGCTCGCCGCATATGTTGGCGGGCTTGAGACGCAAAAAAGGAGTTGACCATGATGACAGGTTTTGTGTCTGGCAAAGAACAGTTACAGAAAGCAGGTAAGATAAAAATAAAAGCCAAAAAAATAAAATAAAAAATCAATAACAGGGTGAAAATGTGGTAAAATCTGAAAAGAGGTAAAAATCAGGGGGATTTTCTTTTTCTGGATTGCTTTTGAAAACACTGTCGGTTGGGTTTAAGGAATTGGGAGGGAGGGTCAATCGGTGCTTTTGAAAACACTTTTGTTTGGGTTTAGGAAAGGAGGAGGGTGGGTGAGTTAATTACTCAGTCGGTCAATCATTCAGTCAACAGCGGCCTCTGGTGGATTTACGCAAGAATAGCAGACACGAATGGCACTCGCGAGAGAAATTTGAAATCTCAAAAATTTTACACAGCAGCCTCTGGCAGATTCGCAAAAACAAAAACTGCAAAAAAAAATGTATGTGATGTATTTGGCGCTCCCCAGAAATGAATATGGGGGTACATTTTCAGAATGAGATTGAGTTGGCTTTAAAAATCAATAAGGAAGCTAGAACACATATCTAACAGCACCTCTTGTGAAAAATAGACTTAAAGCAATGCATTGTACATCTAGAGAAATGTAACCCATATTTCTAATGAGTGTAATGTGGGTTAGTTTAGGAAGGCTTAATTAAGTTAACGTTGCTGTTATGATGAGGAGACACCTCTCTCTCTCTCTCTCTCTCTCCATGAGCAAAACACAATTATTTAGACTTGCATAGACAGAGAGATTTATGAAGCTATTCAATTTGTAACACCACTCATCAGCAGCGCAACAACAAGCTTACTTTCTTTGCGTTTTCATTTCCAATTTATAGTTGGGTTTTGCTCTGACGCTGTCTACAATGGATGTAGGCATTGCATACCACCAAGCAGTTTTGAGTTTAAAAGATGTCTAAAAGACGGCCAAACATAAACATTTTGGCTAAACAAGGTTGCATTTGGGAACTCCAAACAATAGTCATCAACTTAAGCATTAAACACACTGAATGCATATTTTTTTTTGTCATTTAATCCTGTCTATTTGATGACTAGTTTAGTTCTGAACTAGATATTAGACATCTATTAGAAATGCACTGCCTCTCCTCTCTGTATGTAGCAGACACATTCTTATCAACGCTCCATGTTTCTGGAAAACATCTTGAAGTACTTAGTGTGCTTCACGCAGATTAGTGGGTTTCACACTCTCCTTATTCATCAGATTCTGGCCCCATTTAAACTCCAAATGTACAGTCCAAATGTAGCCTTGTTTTTAACCAAGATATGTATGTTTGGATGTGTATTAGGTGTGAATACCTGTGCAGTAAAAATCAAAGCAAACTTTCTGAACAACCAACTGGGCTTCAACCTGAGGAAATAAAATATCCACTCAATACTCGTTGCTAAGAATCACACAAAAATCAACACAAAGCATGGGATAGACAAATCACTAGGTGAAGAAGATAGATCTGAAGTTTGAAGGTGTAGACAGATTTTCCAAGAGGATGGGAATAACTTCATCAGCCTATGAAATCATGCATTTCTCTATGAACCAAATAAATACAGTACATTTTAAGAGGCGTACACATATTATCTAAATTTGACGAGATGGTTCCTCAACACTATGCCAAGCCACGAATGTATGCTGGGACCACCTATGAAAGCAATGCATAATTTAAGTAAGTAAGTAATGTGTATTTATATAACGCGTTTAAACAATCGCTTCACAAATTAAGAGGGGGTTGGGTCTCTCCACACCAACATCATTGTGCAGCATCCACTTGGATGATGAGAAGGCAGCCACAGGACAATGGCGCCAGTGAGCTCACCGCACACCAGCTATAGGTGAATTGGAGACATACAGCCAATTCGGTCGATGGGATGAATGGGAGGCCATGATGGGTAAAGGTTAATGGAGGGAATTTGGCCGAGACACCGGAGTTACACCCCTACTCTTTATGAGAAGTCCCATGGGATTATTAATGACCACAGATAGTCAGGACCTCGCTTTAATGTCTCATTCGAATGAATTTAACAACTCGCAGGTTTCATTCTGAAGCATAAGATAAGCCATTGCACAATAAAAACAATACAACTCAAAATGGAAAAGAGATATGGAGTCTTGTCAGGGTTTCTCTGCGGCATCATAGTCAAGCTTAGTTGGGTAAAGCAGTGAATGGGAGAGTACAACAAATAATGTTCTTGCAATCCTATTTTTTTTAAATAATGCAAGAAAAAGTCAATGATGGTGTTATCAAAACTTTCAGAATAAGGAAAATATAGTGTGAGAATGATAACGGCAGCCGGAACTTTAGCCAAATTTACTGCTCTGTCCATAGTTGCTGCATTAGAAACACCTTGCATAAGCGGTAATTCGTTTTTTTGCAATTTGAGGATGATATAATACATACATAAATACATATAAATTAGGGCTGTCAATTGATTTAAAAAATTAACTAATTAATCACACTTTTGTCTGTGATTAATCATGATTAATCACGAAAAGCCATATTTATTACAGAAATAAAAACACAGGCATGTAATTGCCATTTGAATTTTAAAACAGTCAATGCCAATAACAAACTAAAATTATTTCCATGTTGGATTCTAAGTGAATATTATCCTTTATCCATATTCCTTTGCTCATTAAACACACGCAGGGCCGGAGCAAGCTGAACTGGTGCTCTAGGCGAATGGTGATCACGCTGCCCTCAACCCGAAAGTGAAAAAGAAAGTGACCGGTTCGCCGATGAACGTGAGGACCGGGAGGGAGCCTAGGTCGCCTCTATGGACGCGCCGGCCCTGAACACACGTGTTACTTTCTCCGCGATGCCCGGCGGCAGAGTAACAGCTTTTTAACTCACGGGCTCATGCAAATGATAAAACGGACAAAGTACTCGATGCATGCCCTTCTTGTACTTCGTTTAGTGCTTTCAGCTTCACAGTTCAAAACAGCTCCCGGGTGGAATTACAGGAGTAAACTTAACACAAAACCGGATCAAACTTTCTCCCTCTAATTAACCGCACACACACACACAGCCCGCGCTCACATTCAACAGCATGCGTGGCGAACTACACACCCACAATGCCCTGCGCCATGGACTACAACCCTTGTAAAAGCAGTCTTAAAGCGGCCACACTATTTTCCCTCTCCTGCAACACACGTCCGCCACAACAGGAAATAAAAAAAAAACTGCCACTGCGTTAAATGCGTTAATTTTTTTAACGACTTAAATATGTTTAACCCGCTAATTTTGACAGCTCTAATATAAATATGAATTACATAGTCTTTTTTTTTTTTAAATATAGAAATAAAAAACAATTTACGGATTCAAGATGCTGATGACCTTTAAACGTGCCATAACAGTCTTGTGAAAAGGGTTCATCTTTGGGCCAACTGGGTGGCTCTTACATGTTCCTCACCTTAACCTTCACTTTCTGCACCTGAGGTATCTGCCGATCATCACTAAAGACTGTTAGCTGACTGTTTTCAAGAATGAAGAACTTTTCATGAAAGGTGACTGATTCATTAAACAGTCACTAACGGACTGTTTTCAATATTGGGGAGTTCTTAATGAAAGGTGTCAATGCTAAGAGAACCCTAGAGAACATCTTCAAAAAGCCCCAGGTTGACATTTAGTCATTCAGTTAATGCAATCAGCATTGGCAAATGTGTGTTTACCCATGGCGACCAATTAGTCTTCACAGGGCAGTGTTGACTATGTTTTTGTGGGCAACTTTTTTACTTTATGTGTGTGCTTTGTAGAGCAGGTACACTGTTGGAGTAGTTTATAAAAATAAATCTTTGAGGGAAGTGCAGTGCTGCTTTGTTTAGACCATGGGTGCCCAAACATATGAACACATTTGGTTCATATGAAGGGCCAAAAACCAAATATCATTGATAGATGTGGGCCAAAGGTACATGTACCAAACTACAGTAAATTACATTAAAGCTGCCATGGCTAATTTTTAAGATATTTATTAATATTTCAAAGTAAATAAAAAAAACTATTTTAAATTGTTACTAATGAAGTATAACTTTTAAAATGATAACTCATTGGAATAAAACCCATAAACAATCACATTTATAACACAATGGAGTTTAATGCTGAATACACTAGTCTAGCAAAATCTGCCTTTGACTTGATTTGATCACCAAAGTGTCTGGATTGTCGGGTGAGTACATTTAAACAAAATCTGATTCATTTACACCATTTCATTTTTAAAGAAAAAACAAACAAACAGAGGCCTACATTAAATTTGAATTGACATTGAAAACCATCCCCATCATTCTCCCTCTTTTCTCAGACGGGATGGTGGACCAAATCAAAGGTTACCATGGGCTCAACTTTGGCCCCTTAGTTTGGGCATCTCTGGTTTAGACCATTCTGAAGTCAGATTATTCTGCTTTTGCTTAAAAATGTTAAAATTATACAGACTAATTAGACTATATAATTAGACTAATTTAGATTTAAAAACCGCTCATACAGTACCTACATGTGATTAAAATTCATTCCTTTTCTCTGATTTTAAATGGAAATGGTGCTGGAAAAGTCTTACTTTTTAAATGTAGAGATTTACTTTATTTGTGTAACTTAATTTGGGGGTTTCTTTCAAAATTTCCTTTCATCAAAATCTAAATCATGATAACTACATAGTATACAGGAATCTAGGGCCTGGTGATAACACAAAAAAATAAATATATACATATATATTTTTTTGGACCAATTTATTTATTTATCGTGCATGTGTAACTAGTCAATTAAATTATTATTAATAATAATAATAATAATAATAATAATAATAATAATAATAATCATTTGGTATTTCTGTGTGGAGTTTGCATGTTCTCCCTATGGTCACGTGGGTTTCCTCCGAGTGCTCCGTTTTCCCCACCAGTCCAAAGACGTGGTATGGGCGAATTGGGTGAGCTAATTTGTCCGTAGTGTATGAGTGTGTATGGATGTTTTCCAGAGATGGGTTGCAGCTGAAAGAGCATCCGCTGCATAAAACATGCTGGATAAATTGGCGGTTCATTCCGCTGTGGCAACCCCGGATTAATAAAGGGACTAAGCCGACAAGAAAATGGATGAATGAATGAACAAGATTTACAAACAAGTGCACATAAGATTTTCAGAAAGTTTAAAAATAAAAGTATATGGAGTGCTTACGACACTAAATCTGACAGAAGCTGTTTATATTATATGGTCACTATTGTTTTGTCTGTAATGACAGATTGTTGACAGATCTACGAAAGGCTGTAAAACATGCAGAAACATTTCTCGGTCTGTCTCTGTGCTGTATTTATTCATATTATTTAAACGTTGTCATTTTGTTGCTTTGATTAATGCTATTGTTCTCTATGTATAATCATATAATTTACAAAGGGGGTATATGAACACAGACTTTTAATTTCAGTTAGCCAGCCCTAGGGCTTCTGGTTAATTGTCATTCCATACAAAATAGCTGTTTTTAAGATCTGATTTCTTTAAAAAACAGCAATCTTCACAGCTTGACTGAGATACGATATAAATTGGGAATCAGATCAAACAAGAAGCACTGCATTAAATTATATTTTGCCTAGCCATGTCTTTAAAATATGGAAATTAATTTTACCCCAGTATTTTCAATGGAGTTTTTCTGCTTGCCTGCTGCTGATGACGGAGCCTGCGTTTAAACGGTCTTTCGACGCTTTTTACATTTATCAACCAAATGGATGCATACGTTTATTTAACTAATTCAAATTGAATTACATTACAACATCAATGCTGTAAAAGGAACCTTATGAAATTGAAAATAGTCACATAAAGAAAAACACTATGCACGTAGCACATTGATGTTCTTTTATTGCTTCTATTGTTTTCATTCAAAAGTCACTTTGGATAAAAGCATGATTGAATGAAAATGCAAATGTAAGTTTACTTCGGTGGGCACATAGCTGCCCTTTCAAACTTTTGAAAATGATTGAATGTGCAAAACTGTCAGCCAATCATACCTGCGGGCATTTACTTTAGAGAATACAGTCCAGCATGTGTAAAAGTGCCATGAGCTCGCACAGAAATAGATTCTTAGCCTAGAGGAGTGAAATAAAGATGTTAGCAAGCAAACAAAGCAACAATCTCAAAGAGACGCTGAGTATGTGTTGAAAGACGCAGCCAACCCTAACACAGACATCTTGCTATAGAAAGGTTAAAATGCCTTAACGATAAACCTATAGAAGTTTTATGGGTAAGTATTTTCGAAAAAAAGGGGCAAAACTTGCTGAAGATGTGCATAGAAGCTTTGCCTTTGGCTGCATAAACAAATGTGTAGACAAGTGTATCTGTCCAAACAAAACCATAAAAATATGCCAAGTTTTATGGGTAAACAAAACAACCCAGAAAGTGTTAAATATTTCAATGTGCAGAGAAGCGCAACCTGTAGCAACATACACTAAAGTTTCTCCACAGTAATTCATACTGTAGATACTTTCAAAAATGAGCCATCAAGTCAAACTTGACCATCATATTGATCTGGTCTGTGAATAAATAATGTTTTCTGGTTTTATAAACCAAATGATTCATTGAAAAGGTCATCGCTAAACACAATTACTTTGCAAATCAGATCACGAACAAGCATTTAATAAGCTTTGAATATAGTTGCCTAGAAATAAAAGCATGTGCACACAAAGCAATAAGCACTTTACATGATGAATGATTAAATGTGCACTGAACATGCAGTGCTTAATGGAAAGCTCAACCATATTTTGACCATGTTTGGAACAGTTTATACAGTAGTAATATTGTGATTTTTTCCCCCTTTTTATCACAGTCTTAAATTGTGTAATACATCTCTGTTTCGCCTTTTGTCGAGTATATTTATCAGTTAGTTTATTGAAATATAGACTAAACAATAATTATACTCGACAAAAGGCGAAACAGAGATGTATTACACAATTTAAGACTGCACAGCAAAAATTCCAGTGTTAAATATAGAGTGTGTTTTATTTTTGGTGTTGTTAAGTGTTAAAACCGGAGTACATTTTAATCCAAGAGTGTGAAAGAGCATATATTTAAGAGGTTTTTTTATGTTAAATGTTTTTTGTGTTAAACTTTTAACTCAATATGCAGTGTATTTTCCACTAGTGATAGTGGTATTTTTTTTTTTTTTACTTGAACTGGTTCTTTCAGACAAACAGTGATCAAACCAGTGTGTTTTACTTAAACTTGAAACATGTCTTGTTGCATTTTAAGAGTTGACAGTACCGAAATTATTTCTGAAAAGATTAATGAACGTTTAATAAATTAAAACAATTTTTCAACATATGTGATCACTGTTAACTGTTAAGACACACCAATTGATACTATAGGAAAAAAAAGGTAATATATTAACACTTTGAAGGGTAACACACACTCCAGTTCGTTGTAAGAATGAACTCTTACTGTGTTAAAATGACTCTGTAATGTACAAATTCCACACTTTAGAAAGTATTATTTTAACTCCGGAATGGGGGGAGTCATATGTACACCCAAGGAGTGTTAAGTTAAACTCAAATTGATGAATGTACACTGATTTTTTTGCTGTGTGTGATAAAAAGTAAAAAAATAAATAAAATCTAATCCACAATTAATTTTTATGTACTGTAATTTTGTGTGATTTTTTCACCAAATCAGTGATATAATTTGTGAATTGGCAATTAAAGAGTTAAAATCCTGTAATAACAATTTAGTAGTTTGACAGATTTCTGCAAAAAAAAAAAAAAGAAAAGAAAAAAAAAGAAGATAAAATATATATATCTGATGCATTTGTACAGCAGATTATTTCAGTGGATGTTTTCATCCGTAACTTAACAAAAGGGTAGTACATTTGAACAGTGCACAGGAGTTAACTATTAATATATACAAATAACAAATTTGTTTATATTTTTAAAACATTTATTACTAGGACTTGACATTAACTTTTTTTATTACCAGCCACTGCGGCTAGTAGATTTCCAACATTACTAGCCACTCACCATTTTCACAAGCCACAATTTTGTTGTTGGGAAAATACATTTTATGTGCAGAAATTGGACTTTGGCAACTCGATTTAGATTTTGTGTTAGGTGACACGGTGGCACAGTAGGTAGTGCTGTCACCTCACAGCAAGAAGGTTGCTGGTTTGAGCCTCGGCTGGGTCAGTTGCCATTTTGTTTGTGGAGTTTGCATGTTCTTCCCGTGTTCGCGTGGGTTTCCTCTGGGTGCTCCGGTTTCCCCAACAGTCCAAAGATATGCGGTACAGGTGAATTGGGTAAGCTAAATTGTCTGTAGTGTATGTGTGTGGATGAGAATGTATGGATGTTTCCCAAAGATGGGTTGCAGCTAGAAGGGCATCCGCTGCGTAAAACAAATGCTGGATAAGTTGGCGGTTCATTCCGCTGTGGCGACCCTGGATTAATAAAGGGACTAAGCCGAAAAGAAAATGAATGAATAAAAGATTTTGTGTTATGTCCACGTGCCGCCTTATTCATATCACTTGTGTGTGTGTGTGTGTGTGTGTGTGTGTGTGTGTGTGTGTGTGTGTGTGTGTGTGTGTGTGTGTGTGTGTGTGTGTGTATGAACTTGCTTAATGTGCAAGAGCAAATGGGTTATGGTTTAATTGTGTCACATTGCAAATAGTTTTTATTTCACATGACTCTTAGGGCTCAACACTGAGGATTTACCAAATGTATCTCTCACCACATCAAAAATGAATAAATAATTATTTCTTAGCCACAAATTTTAAATACTATACCAAAAAAGCAAAATATAGCTGTACATATATTCTTTTTAGTTGACAAAACCTTTTTTTAAAACACAATTTACATAATTATAAAAAAAAAAAATTAAATAATTATTGCCATCTAAAACTATGCACAGTCTGTCCTGGCTAAAGGTCTCTCAAATCACGAGTAACTACACATAAATGGGGAGTTAATCTTTATATACCATATCTAACCATATATAAACCATAAAAATAACTAAGCAACAGCAAGCAGGTGAAAAACATATAGTGTGTGATTCTGACCGGATGATACTGACACTGTATGTTTTTCACAGCAAGCAGGTGAAAAACATACAGTGTGTGATACTGACAGTGTGTGATACTGACTGCACATGGTTAAAATTAGGCCCATAATCTGTTCAAAGAATAGTTAAAGTGAAAGCGGCAACTGCTGCTTACAAAAAGAGCTGCTCTTGAGAACAGCAGGACTGTGGATGCACGAGCATTTATTTTTGTCCTATCTGTTTTAAAGAGAACCAACTGAAGCAGTTGCATTTACAGGCACCGTTGCTTCGCGCCAGGAAATGGGAGCAGGCATGATTTTTAAACAGTCGCGCGCATGACATCACCTGTGTGCGCAAGTGATCATCCTCTCATTCAATATTCGGTATTCGTTATTTGGCTCGTACGAACGCTATTTTAGCTACGTCACGCTGCTTCTTGATTCTAAGATGACATCTACACGCTTATTGGGTCATCTCTATTGTCAAACCCTGCTTTTAAAAAAACTACATTTTAAATTGGATCTTCAACCAGGAAAAGTGGCTCGTGGAAGTGTCTCTCTAACTCACCACAGCTGAAATCTACCCGCGGGTCGGCAGGTGTTAATGTCAAGCCCTGCTTATTACTAACAGAAGTAAATAGCACCAAATACAAAGAACAAAAAAAAAACATTTCAGCTAATTAATTACATAAACAACCGCTTGACAACCGACTACTGTGCTAGACTGAGTGTATGACATCACCATACTGTTGCCTGGCAGCCAGTTTCTCTATAGCACATTGCAGAGAAAGAGCTACGCTAAACAACAAAGCAAACTTACAGGGATGAGACCCATCAAAGAACACAAGCACTGAGGCAACACTGACACAAGCTCCACGGAAGACTTCAACCCTATATTTAAAGTGCCATACATCACAATGGTGTAAAAGACCATGAGGGCTTAGGCTGCCATTTGCCACAGGGCATATCATGGAGAAAACAGGAACTAATCAAGGCAAAAGAGCAATAAAAAAACACTACAAGACAAGAACAAACAAAGGAATATCACAGCTTCTACTCTACCGAGGTTTTTCCATATTCAAAAATGGTTTGATGGTTTTCCGGATGTTATATTTTTTGCAACATTTGAAACAAACCCAATATTCATCAAGTCGAACAATGCTTTATTTAAAAAAATTAATGTAATTTGGTGTATGATTTGCTAATGTGTTCAATTATTGTAATTTATAGCAGATTAAATTATAAATCCTCACCTTAGAATTATAAGGTTCTATCGACATTTTTGTCAAAATTGAGTCATATTGAGACATAATCTTTTAAATTGACAACTTGTTTACATTATGGGATGTTTTTGTATAAGTTGTTTACATTTGAAGACTTTTTATTTAAATAAATACAAAACAAAAAAAAGGTTTTATCTACACTGTTGAACTCTGGTTTTGCTCTATATGATTCTTTTCAAGAGTTCACACTTAGCTGATGATTGATTATAAAGCTTGTTTGGCATGCTGTCCCGGAAGAGAGCCCTGAGCTCATAAGATCCTTGAGCCCGGGGCTCCCTCACGTTTGCAAGTCGAGAGGGGAGTTTGAGCACAGGTAGATCTCGAGTACTACCCTGCTGTAGTAGCTAATGAACAGATCGCTCTTAAGAGATAACTACTTACTAGTAGCATGTTTATGGTGCCGATTTGGATTAGTCAGTTAATGTAAGTTGCATGTTTTTGGACGGTGGGAGGAAACCGGGGAAAACCCACGTGAGCACGGGGAGAATGTGTAAACTCCACACAGAAACATCAGCTGGCTTGGTAAAGAATAGAACAAGTGATGTTCTTGCTGTGAGGCAACAGTGCTAACCATTGGGTCACCGTGCCACCCATCTAGGAAAGGAGGAGGAGTAGGGGTGGAAGGGGGGATTTTTCAAAACGAAGATGGCTATTATATGAAACTTAGTGTATTTATAGTGGCTTAGGAATCGTCTGATTGGTGAATCATAAACTGAATAATGCAGGACCAGCTGCAAGCAATCACAAGCACTAATCCGCTCGAAATTAGTTTATAAATAAACTTCACTCTGTGAGCCAATCAGCATTTTGAATGCACACAAGAAGACCAATCAGGATCAGCTTTTTTTCGTCATTTCACCAGACTGCTTCGTTGACACCAGAAAAAAAAAAAAACACAAAGAGCCCAATCATACACCCGGTGCAATGAGGTGCAAGATAATAACACAGAGATGTGACACTGACAACAAGGGTGAGGATCAAAACGCAGGGTTTTATTAACAGGATGGTAACGCAAGCAATGATCAACACAGGAGCAAACAGATGTTTAAGGGCAATCCAGAGTCATTGTCAAAATAACAGGCAAAAGGTCACAAGGTAGAGAGGAGTAAAACATGGCAAAGACTCAGCAACATTGTTTGTGTTTGAGCTGTACTTATAGTCCAGGTAATCAGTCTTTGACAATCCTCTGGCCATGTGTGTGCAATCAGTCAGGATCAGGAACATCTGTGTGTGTGGTGCATGACTGGGTTTGTAGTCCATAAACCGGCAGATTTGTAGTTCGTGTGAAAGTGAATGTTTGGGATGTTTGGACATTCCACAACGTGTTTGCCATGATGTGTTTTATTAGAGCTTATTCAATTCACCTAAAGCCAATGTCTTGGACTGTGGGGGAAACCGGAGCACCCGGAGGAAACTTACACGAACACAGGGAGAACATGCAAACTCCACACAGAAATGCCAACTGACCCAGCCGGGGTTCGAACTAGCAACCTTCTTGCTGTGAGCCTATCATGCTACCCACTGCGCCACCGTGACACGTTGTACTATATAATTTATTTAATTATATAATTCATTGTATATCATTTATTAAAATAGAAGATTTATTACATAAAGTACAATATGATCTCAAAATCCACCTGCATTTTGTGATTTGTTTTGTTATGTTCTGTTTTTGTTTTTTATTTGAATAAAAGACTATTTTTAATATTAGCTATCATTTTAAGATTTCTTTAAAGTCTACTCATTTCATCTGTCTTTTGTCATTTTATTCTCATGAACCCTCGTCTCGTCTCGTCTCATCTCAAGGGATACGTGTCTCATCACACCCCTAGTATTCATGCAATGAAAACCTGACTACCCATAATTAATTTCTCAGTACTTCCTCATACAAATCAGTTTTATACCTGTGACCCTAATGCCAGAGGCTGCAGAGGAATTTGATTAAGAGATTTGCATCTTGATTAGTCTAATCTTGGGGTAGAGTGCAAATTTGTTTCTTGTTCTTCTGGACCTATTGCAATAGATTCAATCTGACTAGCAGTTTTAGAGTTCTGCTTATTTGTTTGTAGGCCTTTGTTGTAAAAAAGGAGGCTATACTTAATATACTACATTTCTTAAAATGCAATGAATCACTGATTACTTCAGAAAGAAGATTACAGGTGCAACATTTTAGAAAAACTATGCCCAATTACCAAGACTCTGGTTATAGTTTAATCACAGTTAATCATTTATAGTTTAATCAAAGTAGAATTTATGTTTCAACTTTTCACAATAACATCAAATTTTAGACCTTTTTTTATTATCGTCAACTAAAATCAAAATGTGATGTGGCTTAGTACAAAAAAAACTTGTGTTATTAAGCATACATTCCACAAAAAAGCACAATGCACACCCAAGCACACCCCCAAAATATCAATGGAGTGGCTTCACAAGAACTCTGTGAATGTCCTTAAGTGGCCCAGCCAGAGCTCAGAGCTAAATGCTATTGAACATCTCTGGAGAGATCTGAAAATTGCTGTGCACCGTTGCTTCCCATCCAACCTGATAGAGCTTGAGAGGTTCTACAAAGAAGAATGGGCAAAAATTCCCAAAGACAGGTGTGGCATCATATATAAAAAGACTTGAGGCTGTAATTGCTGTCAAAGGTGCATCAACAAAGTATTGAGCAAAGGCTGTGAATACTTAGTGGAGTTAACTTGTTAATAAAGGTTCAGCGATGGAACCACGCCTCACTTTGTCTCCTTAACCAATCACCTACTCCCTAAAACTTATTTAAGGAGGACCATTCCTCTAGCACTGTTCTTCTCGTTCTCTTTGAACCCACCCTCCCTCCTTCTATTTCCTCGCTTCCCATTCACAATCCTATAACTAGGGCCAGACGGAATCTGCGGACATTTTTTGCTATTTCTGCAGAGTATTTTGTTAAAAATCTGCGGATTTATGTGGAATGATTTTAGGAGTATCATAACAAAAAATTTAATACATGAAATAAAAAGTAATACCTTTTTAACTTATTTATGTTTACAATGCGAATCCAACAAGATCTACTTTATTTGGTAAACAAAGCAAGACTCTCAAATAAAATATTCACTAAAAGACAGAAAATATTACTTTACAAACTGTATTGTAAATAAATCATATGAATATTTTTATATTAGTCAATATTATTACTGAAATTAATTTAAAAACTGAATAAATATAAATTTACACACATTTACACCAGTAAATAAACCTAAATGATCCTAAAAATCTGCGGAAAGATTCCATGTGGGCCTACCTATAACCCTCTTCCTATAACTCATACATGTAGGTGTAATCGGGGGGTCCAATCTCTCTGCCAAAATATAACAGAGACAGTACCCCCATTATAAGTCTCTAAGCATAGTAGGACACCTAATGAAGGACACCTGTTCACCAGTACTCCTTTTACTCCCCTTCCCCTTCATCCCACTGTTCTCTGAAGCTGGATTTATACTTTTGCCTGGTGCCGCATCGCGCGCCTCCGCTGAGTGCGCACGCACCTCGCGAAACAGACGAGGCTTTTATACTTGCCGCGTTCGCCATTGTGATATTCTTTAAATCGACAGGGGGCGGTCAAAGGAAACTGATCGTAAAGTCAGATGGATAAACAGAGATGTAGAAAGTTTCCGGAACAAGTCCTATCATTAATATTATAGATGTTTATTAAACTAGTTATTTTTATTACTTTTTAAAATTATTTTAATGCTTTTAAGGATTTTTATAACCATTCAAGTTTTTTTTTTTATCAAACTTTGATGCAGCAATTGCTTTTGTTCATATCTCGAACAGTTTTACCTATTAAAGTTTATTAAAATATTAATGACAACAGGTTGCTCTAAAAATATATATTTTATTATGGCAAGAATAAAAGCAAAAAAAGTACACTTTATAAAAAATACAGATTTTTTTTTTTTTTTAGATTTAGCCCTCTCCACAATTCACATTACTGTCTGGCTAGTTTCTATCCTCCACTTATGCTAAAAAGGCTATAATGGTCCAAAATTCGTGACCGTTATCACCAATAAAGCCTAGAAAAACAGGGCATCAGTATATTGTAAACCGACAGGTTCAAACATTCCTGTCCAGTTATTCATTCATTCATTCATTTTCTTGTTGAATGCTGGATAAGTTGGTAACCGCCAACTTATCCAGCATGTTTTTTACGCAGCGGATGCCCTTCCAGCCGCAACCCATCTCTGGGAAACATCCATACAAACTCATTCACACTCATACACTATGGACAATTAAGCCTTACCCAATTCACCTATACCACATGTCTTTGGACTTGTGGGGGAAACCGGAGCACCCAGAGGAAACCCAGGCAACCACGGGGAGAACATGCAAACTCCACACAGAAATGCCAACTGACCCAGTCGGGGCTCGAACCAGCGACCTTCTTGCTGTGAGGCGAACGTGTTACTCACAACGCCACCGTGGCGCCCCCTGTCCAGTTATCAAATAAATAATTTGTTCTTTAATTAAAGTTTTGTAACTATTAATTTGTTTTAAATTTAATTGTAATATATACATCAGTGTTAAACCTATGACTGGTGGAAAAACATATTCTGTAATTGTGTACATGGGTCTCCATTGGCCTCTTTAGGCTTTAATAAACTCGTCCCTCACAGTTTCTAAACCTTTTAACAAAAACTTTCCTCCTTTCCCGCGGCTGTTGCAATTTATAGCCAAGAATTATTGATCACCTGGTTATCTCTACAGGCGTGTCTGTTTCAGACAAAATTGCTTAATAGGGATTTATAATCATTCCAAATCAGACGTGGCGCCGCGCGCACTGTTCACTCGAGTCGCGCGCACCCAAAGCGAACATCCGCAAACTCCACGATGACATCATATTTGCCACGCGCACTCAAGCGAACTAGCGGACGCGTCAAGGACCATCCCTTTCATCCCTACATCCCTACAGGAAAGTCTAGCTCAAAGTGTGTTGTGTTTTTTTTTCCTTATTATAATTTTTTTATAAATTAGCAAAAAATTGTAAAAAATATTTTCTCACATTGTCATTATGAGGTATTGTGTGTAGAATTTTGAGGAAATAAATAAATTTAATCTATTTTGGAATAAGGCTGTAACATAAAAAAAAGTGGAAAAGGTGAAGCGCCACAATTACTTTCCGGATGCACCGTATACTCCATCTGTTTTTCCTGGACTTATATATATTCACCCCTCATCTTACTTACAAATCAGTGGTTATTAGCAGCAGAGTGTAGTCTGTTTAGCAGCGTTGTGGCAAAATGTGTGTGTGCATGTGTGTGTTGCACTAACAGTAGTTTTGTGGGTGAGGAGAGGCACAGCTGCTGTGCTCAGGTACATTAAAATGTAATTAAAGAAGCTTCATTAGAGGCATGTCTTAGGAGAAGCACATGCTCCCTCACTGAGTCACGTGCACACATGCTTCATGAGCCTCCACTTTCCCACTACCAAACACACAGAATGCGTGCTTTAAGAGAAGGTGAAACAAGAATAATTTCAAAAGCATTCAAGTCAAATCAAATAATCTTGTAATGCGTCTTAGTTTGTAATTAAACCACAACACGCTGGCTTATGTCAGATAACAATCACCAGGTATTTCCATTATAGCTAACACTAGGCTAACATAGCACTCCATCATGGCTAAATAACATGGTATTTTATCACTATTAACATTTATTGCTTAGTGTATAAAGTTCACATTTATTCATTTAGTTTCCTTTGGCTATGTCCTTAGAAAGTCGAAGGTTCAAGTCCAGGCTGGGCCGGTTTGCATTGCTGTGTGGAGTTTGCATGTTCTCACTGTGTTTGTGCTGTGTTAAACATATATCAATGTAGTTGGTGGTTCATTCTGCTGTGGCAACGCCTGATAAATAAGCAACCGGAGGCGACCCAGTACTGGGAAACGCCCATATACTTTTTCATTCACACACACACACACACACACACACACTCATACACAAGGGGCAATTTAGTTTATCCAATTCACCTATAGCAGTGGTTCTCAACTGGTTTGGCCATGGGACCCACATTTTTGCATGGTCATCAAGCCGCGACCCAAATTTTTATAATATAATTTTAGGAATTATAATTAATTTGTATTTATTTGTTAACATACACAAGTAGTGACAGATAGATCACAAGAAAATCACCAAGACTTTTAAATAAACAATATTTTATTGCTGTCATTTATCAAAATGTATCAAATTATAGAAATATTACAAAGTAAAAACGACAAATACTGTAAACAGTGGTTAGGGTAAGGAAAGGTTCAGTTCCCATGAACTAAACTGAACTGTTGTCGCGCGTGCATTTCAAAATAAAAGTCTGATATAAGCAAAATAAATTAAAAATTAATGTTTTTTTTTTTTTTTTACAACACACTCCGCGACCCACTAATAATTTTCCCACGACCCACTTTTGGGTCGCGACCCACCAGTTGAGAAACACTGACCTATAGCACATGTCTTTGGACTGAGGAGGAAACCAGACCACCCATAGAAAACCCATGCGAACATGGGGAGAACATACAAAATCCACACGGAAATGCCTGCTGGGACTCGAACAAGCAACCTTCTGGATGCTCCGGTTTCCCCCACAGTCTAAAGACATGTGCTATAGGTGAACTGAATTAACTAAATTGGCTGTAGTGTGTGTGTGTGAGAATGTGAGTGTGTATGGGTGTTTCCCAGTACTGGGTTGAGGCTTACGGAAAGGCATTCACTGCACAAAACATATGCCAGAGAAGTTGGTGGTTCATTCAGCTGTGGCAACCCCTGATAAATCAGTAACTAAGATGAATGAAAATGAATGAATCGGTTTAGAATAAAATATCTACTCTAGCATTCCACCACCACTCTGCCACAAGCCTGATGAGATAAGGCCCACAGACTAAAATGTTGTTATGAATTGTCAGTATTTTACTGTTAATCCATTTAAAGTGGCTTTGACACACTAAAGATCTTTAGAAATGAAAGAGACTTGACTTAAATTCATTTTGTCATCTTTTTTTTTTTTTTTCTTTTACGAAAACATCTGTTCGGACTACAGTTGCTTGGCCACACTGGTTGTCATAGTAATGAGCATGTGCATATGTATGTGGACGGGTTTAGTTCATCTGAGAAATTAAATCTTTTTAATGTGCAGATTCCAAACCTCCTTTAACCACAGTTTATCATTTAACATGATTTTTTTAAGATTTATTTTTGCCATTTTTGCCTTTATTTGACAGGACAGTAGGTTGACAGGAAGTGAAGTAGGAGGGAGAGGGGGGTAGGATTGGAAAAGGTGCAGGAGCTGGGATTCAAACTCAGAACACCCGCAGCACTACCGCACCATGTCAGTGCACTAAGCACTGGGCACTTGCGCCGTCATTTAACATTCTGGTAGCACATCTTTTGCTAAAGTTACATGTATTTGACACAGGAATTGTTTATTAAAATGCTTTGTTATAATGTGAACATGGTGGCTCAGTGGTAAGCAATGTGACCTCACAGCATGAAGATCACTGGTTCTAGTCCCGGCTAGGTCAGTTGCCATTTCAATGTGGAGTGTCCAAAGACATGCACTATAGGTGAATAGAATAAACTAAATTGGCTGTGGTGTATGTGTGTGAACAAGTTTGTATGGGTGTTTCCCAGTACTGGGTTGCAGATGGAAGGGCATCCGCTGTGTAACACATATGCTGGATAAGTTGGCGGATGAATGAATAAATGAATGAATGAATGAACATCAAGGGGTACATTGAGGTGCTTCCAGTCCAGTTGGCGGTGCAACATTTATGCCCAAGAAAATGGCCCAAGGGATGCTAAACTTTAACTCTGTTTAATGTAAAATGCAAACTAAATGCCAAATCCCATGACCTCATTTAACACATCAAGATTCAAAAAGGTTACAGGAGCAAAAGTGTAAGCTCTACCCTTAATATGCTTGTACAGAGATTAAAATGTAATTCAGCCGTACTGTGAGATTTGCCCCATGTACCTAACATTATTAAAAGAGTGACATCAAGAATATTTTAGTAATAAACAACTGGGATGTTTGTGTAAAGTAAGCCTTAAGTGAAGTTTCACAAACTAATTTCGAGAGGAACAGATGATATGGTTGAGCAGCTGATCCTTGTAGGTAATCCTTAGCCAGCCAAACAGATTTGGCCAAATTGAACTTAAATATCCAACCCAAAACTCCATTTCCTATCTTTTTTTTGGAAACCCCACCATCCTTCCTCCTCAATCCTAGGATCGAGTGGCTCAGTGACTAGCATTGATGCCTCACAGCAAGAAAGCCACTGGTTCACATCCAACCCGAGACAGCCGGCATTCTCTGTGCGGAGTTTACATGTTCTCCCCGTGTGGGTTTTCCCCGGATACTCCGGATTCCTCCCACTTTCAAAAACATGTGACACAAGTGAATCATAGTAACAGTCACAAGCCCTTAACGTATACATTCTGAATTGATTCCTATTCACCTTATTCTTCGCGTACGAGCGGGCGCTGCCATCTTTTGAATCTTTTTGGCTCGAGACTTCCGGTCTCATTCACTTCCATTCATTTTTAGACGTTAAAAACAGCTTGTTTTGCTGATTGATGTTGCAAACTGATATTTTTATATTATATATTTTCTATTTTGTCTGTATAGTAATGCAAACACTTGTTTGTAGAGCAAGCGGTTTGACCATTTTCTGCTGTTTAATATTACAAGTCATTTCTCCCATAAACAACGGAATTGGAAGTTGTACAACAATCGCAAAAACGAGTGCACTTCCACGTCACAGAATGAGGTCAATAGCATAATTTTTTCAAGTTATAGGGGGGCTCTCGAGAACTACCCGATCTCGTAGCCCTAATGCTCATTGACCAGGCGGGAGATTTGAGCTCATCTATCCCCGAGCTCAGGGTTCTCTCCCAGGACAGCATACCAAACCTGCTACAATAGTCAAACATCATCTGTGAACTCCTGAAAAACCATTTAAAATGTTAAACACTGTTTACAAATATAATGGATTTGCATTTAAAGTCAATTTCAAATGAGAAAAACAGTTTTGGTTATGATCTGAGATAATATAATCTTCCATTTCGTTTACGTCAATACTTTGTGTCAATGACTGTGTAAACGTACGTAAATATGTGGTTTAATATATCAACTACAACACTCACGAGAACCTTTTGGCAGAAACCAGGGTTTTAAAAAAGAATTCTCTTTGAGGATTATAATTAATAATTTCTTTTTAATTATACTGTGTGATTTATTACGAGGCAGACAAAACCCGAATACGAACAAAAATAACTGCGCTACAAATCCAAATACTAATTAAAATGTTAATTTGGTGCATTCCTTGTGCAATGAATCAGAGCAAACTGGGTCCATTATGAAGCTAACTATTAAACTGACGGTGCTCAGTCAAACAAATAAGACACATAAGATGTTGAGACGCGTGATTTCAGACATGGCAAAGAACAGATGAGCGTGAGAGAGCTCTCTGGATGCCTGGCCTCACATTAGGTCCAATTATACCCAAAGGTAATTATCCATAACATCTGTATTTCAAAACGAGCATTTAATCTTCTCTCGCTGTTAATGACATCCACTGTGGCTGACGTTTGGCAGGAGTCCATCTCTGCACACACACCACCACACAATATGTTTCTTGCTCATTACAAACAAGTTTGCTTGCACTTAGTCTCGCATAGCCGGACCTTCGGACTGATGATGAAGGTCTGGTAGCCACTTTGAATGGTCAAGGATTGTCCACAATGCCATATGATTGACAGGGTAATAATCCAATCAGTTTCTTTGTCTGTTTGCTTTTGTTTTTGTGCCACATCATGTTTAGGGGAATGGGAATATCACCACAATAATAGTCTGATATGCTGAATATCACTGTCTGTTTAGGGTTGTAGAAACCACAACCACAAATAGGTGAGTAATAATGCCGAGTTCAGACTGCATGATTTTAGCCCCGATTTTGACTCGCCGACAGGTTTTGAGAAATCGCCGACAAATGCCTGAAATCACAAATCGTTCACGCGAGTGACAATCACACAGTATGGACTATCAATGACGCGATCTGAGAGAATCACAGATGAGTCGCCGATGCCTGTGAGATATTTGGCGTGCTGAATATCTGGAGCTGTCTGCGATTCAAATCATGCCGTGTGAAATGAGTTTTGACTGAAAATAACATCAGCGATCACCTACAGCCAATCAGAGAGCAGCATCCAGGCTAGTGGGAAGTTGCAGGAGAAGTTACCACAATATCAACAAGCATGGCTTGGTTTAAGAAAAGGCCTTCTTTCGGTGCATTTGGGACCAAGAAATGGAGGAAAAATTGGTGGAGATTTGGCAGGAGCGCCCATGTCTGTATGACGTTTCATCCGAGCAGTATCACAACCGGGTCGAGAAAGAAAAAAGTTGGAGAGCCAATTCTCTTCAAAAGCCTGGTGAGTAAAATAAGTACATTTTCTACCCCACTAAAGGCTTCTTTCTGCATTATTTACATGTCACTTCTCACGTATGTTTAGTTGTATTTGCAGACCGAGACAAAGTTGTCTGTGATGCTCCTTTTATAAAGTCATGCAGTGTGAAATCCCCTGTCGCCGATCCATCTTGCAGTTTAAACACCGCTTTGACGAAACGCTAGCCCTGATAGTCATGCAGTGTGAAAACTTCTGTGACACAACTACTTTGAAAATCATGCAGTCTGAACTCGGGATAAGTAAAATATTGAAATATAAACACTTGCACTAAAAAATTAAGAATCATACTATACAATACTAGTGCTCACCGCTGTACAACATAAGTCTGCAACCATGCCAATAAGATTCTCCTGGAAAACATCTGCTTGATGCCTAAATCAGTAAATGTCTAAATCATCCATCTGCTATTTCTGCATCTGGTCTTTCATTTTTTTGTCAGAATTTAAAGCTGATTTCTCTTCCTCATTTAGACATTTCACTTGATCTTCAATAACAGATGGGCAAAATGTAATCTTTATGGAAAAAAGGAATACAATCTGACAAATGGTCAGCCAGGCTGTATCAAAAATGACTGGTTCAGCAAACAGGTTATATATCTATTTTAGATTCATTGTCACTAACTATTGGCCGGGCAATAAGATGAAATTATCATATATCAACAAGGATTAGGGTTAGAGATAAAACTGGTCACAAAAAAAGTATGGTTGTAGCAGACCCCGTCCGAATGATGGCCGAAAATGTATTGATGTTTCTAGAAGCTTTATTACTGTTTTATTTTTTTTTCTTTTCTGAAATCACCGTAACAGTTGACTAAATCAATACAAAAATATACATTAACATTCTAAGTCATTAAAAAAAAAATATATATATATATTTTTAACTAACAGTATACAAGTACACAAACTTTATGCCTTTTCGGGAGGTTGCTGAAAAAACTCATAAACCGTCCTTTTAATACGAGCTCTGTTAAGCATTTAACATCATGAAATGTTCGCTATCCATACTGTTCTCTCATCATTTCTTGTTAGTTGTGAAGAGCAGATTTTATTTCAAAATAAAAGTCCCCCATAAACAACAGAAGAGATCCTTAAACATATAGAGAAATGTAAGATAATTATTATTAAAATCTTTTACAACGGTGATATCGATTTCAACATTCAGATAAGACAATAATCAACATTATTAGAGGGAAAAGTACATATGTAAAAGTCAACAGTAGTATGTAGATGGTATTTAAATGTATTTGAAATAGCCTAGCTTTTTGATGAATGAATGAATGAATTAATGAGTGAATGAGTGAGTGAGTGAGTGAGTGAGTGAGTGAGTGAGTGAGTGACTGAACGAACTAACGAATGAACGAACGGACGAACGAATGAACGAATAACCGAATGAACGAACGAACGAATGTGATAAACCATTTGAAACAGACAGCTAGTTTGGACAAAGTTGTCGGCGATTCTTTCTATTTTACAGTCATACAGTGTGAAACCCCTTGTTGTCAATCCATTTTGCAGTGTAAACAGCAGCGACAAAAGCCCAGATAGTCATGCAGTGTGAAAACATCTGTGACACGACTACTTTGAAAATCATGCAGTCTGAACTGGGCATTAGGCTTATTCCCTGCTTTATCAGGGGTTGCCACAGAGGAATGAACCACCAATTACTCTGGCATATGTTTTACTAGTGGATGCCCTTACTGCTGCAACATTATCTCTAACTGTACGCTAACTCAAGAACCCCCAGTGCTGGGAAATACCCCCACAACCTGCCATTCACATACACGCACACATACACAGCAGACAGTTTTGTTTATCAAACTCCTCTCAACTGCACGTCTTTTGGACTACTAGGGAAACCAGACAACACAATGAAAGCCCACACGAACACATGGAGAACATGAAAACTCTGTACATAAAGACCACGATAGACAGAGGCCAGTGGGCAAGTTTGTACATCATCTACACATGTCTGGTAAGAGAGAACAAAGTCAATAGTTGTGAAATTCAGTAAATAAGGCTGCTGTCAATACTTTACACTTCAACATTCAATGAAATGATTCTTTATTTTTATCATAATGTATATTTAATACACACAATGGCAAGTAATAGATTAAAATTTACCTCAATTGAAATTTATTTAAATTAAAACAAATAATTAAATTAAATTTAAATGAATCCCTGACTGTAAACAATGTAAAAAATATAAAGTGTGATATAATGGGTAGAGACAATGCTATCTTAGGCCAATTCGTATCTTTTTGATTTAGTGGGTAATTCCTATGAATTTGTACAGGCTAATTCGTACATTTTAATGTGATTTGCTCATCCCCCAATGACGGTTGGGTTTAGGGGCAGGGTTTGGTGCCACGCCTCCTTTAAAAATTTTTACATTTTTGTACGACTGAACTTAGCCACTAAACTGACAAAATGTAAAATAGTTGCATTTCCAATCTGGGACTGTTGTAATTCAGGAGTGAGCTTGGACAGATTTTCAGACTGGTAAATCTCACAATTATCCTGGCCATTTCATGAAGCTACATAGCATCGGGTTGGGCAATGTCGACCAATCTGGCATCGTACGATGTCTAATGAGAAACATTGCGATGGACGATGGCATCATCGTCATAGGCGGTGGTGAATTAATTATTTATGAATAATTAATTCATTTATAATGAAATAATTGTAGCCTACCATTTCAACTACCTGACCCGCATGGTCTTTGTTTTACCCATAACTAAATAAATAAATAAAGATAATTTACACAAATTACCACCTATCAATTACTTTTTCTGGGACTCTGGCATGATTAGGCAGAGTGATCGGTGTCGTTATAATGGTGTCAACAAACTTGGTTGGTTAAAATGTGCATGACCAACAGTATCAGAGGTCTTCGCTGAAATTACTAAGTACAAGCGTGAAAGCGAAAGATTGAAGCAGTGTACTGATGCTGTGATACTTACCTGATAGATTCAAAAGGCTGAAGAGTCGTTAGATAGAGACAAGATTAATTCAATATCACATTTAACAACTATAGTGAGACTCGATCCAGCGGTACATCCTTGATAAACTGTTCGACGTGCACTGCTCTCTGGAGCTCAGACGAGCGCATGACAATGTGTGCTGTGTCAGTGTGTGGTCACGTGAGGGCTGTTCAGAAATGCTAGATGAAACACCAGTGTGTATTTTTTTCGAGCGGGTTTGCGACAGGGACGGGGCGAAGGATGGGCGATGCCAGATCAGCATCATGATATCTATCGGCCATCAGCTATGGACAATGGCATCGTCTATAGACCCAACCCTGATATAGCATTTAAAGTACGGTGCAAAAGTCACAAAATCAGTAGCATGTCAGTTTGAAAAAATAATTTACATTTGCAAACATTATTTTTGTCATTACTTGTAATTATACAGCGAGATTATTGCCTGCACAAGGAGTCTGACAACAGCCAGTGCTACACACAGAGATCTGATCTGATCATCATCCATAATTTTTATTTTTTTTAAATGGAGTTCTTTAGCTTTTTTTTCTGCTGTCTTTTTTTTTTTTTTTTACTTTAGAATAATGTAGTCAGGAAGTCAAATTAATGTAGAAGACGGTGTCGTGGCGATCACAAGAGGGATCACAAGCCAGGACTCAAACTTATAATGGCCGAAGCACAAAGGAGGCTATCAGAGCTGATATAACTACATTTCTGTTTTGTTAACCCTAAAATGTCATTTTAAAAATGATAATATAATTATAGAATTAAGTACTTTGAATGACAATAAACAATAGCAAGCATTACTGCTAACATATAGCATTTAAAAATACTGCTAACATTATAGCATTTAAAAATGATCTCTCTACACTTAAAGACTTCAAATCAGACTACATTTTACCACTGCTTCTTGAAGAGCTTTGCGTTTAAGTGCCCGCTCTACCTGGCTGCTATTCTCCAAATACGTTGCAAGGCCACCGGGAATACACACTTACAGAGGAATGCAAATATCCAAACACTCTTTACAGGGACAAACATATTTACAACCATAGTGTTAGAAAACTATGATGGTTCACAAATGTGGATTGATTTCTAAAATACAATGACAATATAATTTCTTTCAGTTATTTATCTATTTTTTTATTAATTTAGTTTAGTTAATTCACTGACTGACAGTTGGTGTCTTAACTCTTATTTACAGCAATGTAAGGTCAAAGCAAGTATGAAGCAGGTTTCCGAGGATAATGAACATTAAGAGACAGGTAAACCCCATTGTGAAACTAGACTAACAGAATTGATTACCCACACAGCACTGCATAGACAGATTACACTCCACCGACAAGAATTACATCAGTAATGCTGAACAATTACCCAGAAGATCTTCCTGTCACTGAGCTTCTATCTTTGCTTTGATGTGTACAAATCAAAATGACTGTCGACAGACTCCCTTTTACATAATATACCCTTTTCCAGACTCTTCACTATATTGTTAGAGGACAACAGAAACCCAGCTATATTTAGCTAAATGCACAATAAAATGACACGTAAGCATCTCAGCTAGACCCTGGGTAGTTTTGACCTCCTCTGTAAGTGGACAAGAAAGACACTGGTCTCACTTGAGTGAAATCCAGGACAAGTGCACCGCCATACCACCCCTCTTCCATTAACAATCTGGCAAATACCGTCCACAGTACCTGAAGGATTAATTAGCAATTATGCCTGTGCTACTGAACATCTCTGTCTCTCTCATTCTCTCTTGAGGCGAAATGCTTACTGCTGGGTTTGGCAGCAGCTCCAATCATCCTGCCACAGACCACACTCTCCAAATAATAGTGAATTCTTCATTTTTGCCCTAGTTTCCCCGTCTCTTTTCTTTCAGAAATACTGTGCAGACCTCCTTCGCTCCCTCCATCCCCCATTGCAATGAGCCACGCTGACTTTAAGTGCTTGTACTTTCACAAAAAAAATCACATTACTCCTATTTATTAAGACAGCCAGAAAATTGCTATGGGGATTCAGGAGTCAGAGGAAGGGAAGGAGGAAAAAAAAAAAAAAAGATACATGTGCCCTCTTCAAGAGAGCATCTTCTGGCATGTTACGTTCCATGCCAAAGAAGGAGCTCTTTGTGTGGCCTGTAATCTTTCTTGCCTCCTGCCTGCGCTCTTAAAACAGTACTACAAAACAGGAGAGGGAAGAAAACAAAACCTGAATTATCCTGCAGCTTGTTCAGCTGGAAGACAAATTATTTCCTCTTGGTTAAACACTTTCTAAGGAACGAGACAGCAGAACCGTAATGCCTTTCTAAATGTAGTACGCTATCGAAGACGGGCTTGAATCTCCGGGAAACGGGAGTAGATGAAAATCAACTCAATAAACCTTACACTCAATCGTCAATCCCGTAAAGCAGGCATCCCAGAAGTCCGGGAGTTTACGGCATATTGATAGTGGCTCCCTGATGCCACCAAATTATATGTAGTATCCTGGAAATTGAGCGAGAGAAACGAGTCGTTTTTTTCCAGTGTGTTTTTTTTTTTTTTTGGTGATTTAATCACAAGCTGTTTCCAGCTGGTGTATTTGCACTTTAAACGTGCTTTTATTGACCAGCTTTGTTCAGATTCTGACATGCTCTACATCGCTTTTGTGGGATATCATTGAATGAATCATCCAGAGTAACTCGGCTTATGAGCATATGAAAAGGGTAAGGGAGGACAGCTGCGATGTCTTTATTTAAATCTAATTCAGCCAGTGTGTGTCAAGGGGGTACTCTATTGATTTACTGCTACTGTACATGATAAGGGTAAACTTACAGTATATTACATAAATTTACAGGTTTATTATAGTACATCATGTACAGTACTGTTGTAACTCCCTGCTTTTTGCTGGGTGGGATGTCTGCCACAGAGTTCCTTTAACGTTTTTGATGTTACCTCGAGCAGATGATTCATTCCAATCACTTCCTTTAGACCCTGTTTCTATGGGAACTATAAGGGATTGTCAGAACCCATACATAATATCTGGTAACAATTTCATAAGACTGTCATGAAACCTTTATACTCGTGATATGGCACGTTAATATGAATGAAATTGTATGTATGCTTATTAATTCATTGATTTTCCTTCAGCTTAGTCCCTTAATTCATCAGTTGCCACAGCGGAGTGAACCGCCAACTTATCCAGCAAATGTTTTACACAGCAGATGCCCTTCCAGCTGCAACCCAGTACTGGGAAACACCCACGTGCTCTTACGTTCACACACATACACTAATTTAGTTCATTTAATTTACCTATAGCGCATGTCTTTATACTGTGGGGGAAATAGGAGCACCCAGACATAACCCACGCAAACACAGGGAGAACATAGAAACTCCACACGAAAATGTCAACTGACCCAGCAGGAACTCAAAACAGTGACCTTCTTGCTGTGAGGCAACAGTGCTAACCACTAGTGGCCACCATGCTGCCTCATATACTGTATGCTTATGACAACTGTAATTAAGTGTCATTCTGTCAGTTATGTTGTTTGTGATGCAATTGTGGCATATTTGAGAAGTCTTTGTCATGACGACTTGTCATTACCCACAAAAGTATTTTGTCATAACTATGTCATAAACATGATTGTCATGAGGCATTATAATTGTGTCATAAATTTGATAACAGCGTCATTGATACTTTTCTTGACCTCAACTGCAGTTGACAAATTAAATTTGTCATTAAATGTCATTCAACATTACTGACACTTTTATAAAATAATTTTATTAATCGTTACTATTCACATTTTGGTCCCACTTTATATTAAATGACCTTAACTACTATGTACTTACATGTACATATAAATACAGTGTACATTCCATGTTCATAATGTATTGCAAAACACTTTTGATGCTCTTGAGGTGGGATATGGGTACAGTTAGAGACAGGTTTGGTGGTATGGGTAGGTTTCAGATTGGGTTAAGATGTAAGGGATGGTCAACAGTGTAATTATACATTTAATTACAGGTGTAATAACATGCAGGTATTTAATCAAGCATAAATACAATGCATAAATATGTATAAGTACATTGCAACTAATTATTAATTACAGTGTAAGTACATAGTAGTTAAGGCCACTTAATATAAAGTGGGACCCACATGTTTAATCATGACAAATTTTGCTTGTTCCATAAAAAAAAGGTAATAAGAAAAAGTGTTTATGACAAATTACAATGATCTCTTGACTATCATGTTTATGACAGATTTATGACAAGTTATGTCGACTTAGTAATGTCAAGTTTTGACAGGTTATGGTGTAGTTGTTTATGTCAAGTTGTCATCATACATCTTAAACAATGCCAAATACACTCAAAGACCACTTTATTGTCCAACTGCTCATAAACGTAAATTTCTAATCAGCCAATCACATGGCAGCAACTCAATACATGGTAAAGACGATCTTCTGCAGTTCAATCCGAGCATCAGAATGGGGAAGAAAGATGATTTAAGTGACTTTGAACGTGGCATGGTTGTTGGTGCCAGACGGGATGGTCTGAGTATTTCAGAAAATGCTGATCTACTGGAATTTTCACGCAAAACCATCTCTAGGGTTTACATAGAATGGTCTCTAAAAGAGAAAATTTCCAGTGAGCGATAGTTCTGTGGTCAGAGGAGAATGGCCAGACTGGTTTGAGCTGATAGAAAGGCAACAGTAACTCAAATAACCTTGTTACTAACAAGGTATGCTGAAGAGCATCTTTGAACACACAAGACGTCAAACCTAGAGCCAGATGAACTACAGCAGCAGAAGTCCACAACGGGTGTCACTTATGTCAGCTAAGAACAGGAAACTGAGGCAACCATTCACACAGGCTCACCAAAATTGGACAATAGAAGATTGGAAAAACGTTGCCTGGTCTGATGAGTCTCGATTTTTGCTGTGGCATTTGGATGATAGGGTCAGAATTTGGCCTCAACAACATGAAAGCATGGATCCATGCTGCCTGTATCAACGGTGATGCTATCATGTCAATATGGACAAAAATCTCTGAGGAATATTTCCAGTACATGAAGGATTAAGGCAGTTCTGAAGGCAAAAGTGGGTCCAACCCGGTACTAGTAAGGTTTATCTAATCATAAGTGTACATCTCAAACAATACCATCTTTTCCTTTAAAATGACATAACTGAGCTAATGACAAGAAACATGCATTCAATTCTATTCATGTTCATGACATGTCATGTCATATTTATAAATGTTTTTATGGCCGTCTTATGAACACCTCTTCCAAGTTAAGTGTTACCAAATATCTTCTACTATTCAAGGCCTTTCATGTACTCTTCTCCACACTTTTAAATATCCCACAACATCAGGCATCTTCAATTAAACATAGTGTGAGAACTCCCAGTAGTTTAAAGATTTTGGCTCAAGTCAAAAGGAAGTTCACAAGGTTGATCAGCTGGATATTAGTGTTCATTGGCAGAAGGGAAGGAGGCTACAGATGTTCACAGATACTAAAGCCTCAGTGCAGCAGGACAAGGCTGAATGACTCTTCAAGCATGAAAGCCTTGCGGAGAAAAACGATCTAATAGTTTCCCACCAGCATCAATGCTGACAAAATACACAAGATGTTGTTCAATATAAAAACAATCCAGATTCTAGGGGAAACAGTAAAGCACTGCCTCGGGGGCACCTGCAGGATTTCACCTGATGATACACACAGAAAACAGGTCAAATAAAAAAGTATATATACTCTCATTTAAGTCCAGTGATACAGATTTGTGTTTGTTTGTTTAAAACGACATTTAAACACTGAATTAACCTAGGGGCGATGCTTTTTTGAATTTATTTTATTCAAGTCCAAATTATTAACCCTCCTGTGAACTTTTTTTTTAATATATCCCAAGTGCTGTTTAATGGAGAAATTATTTTTTTCAACACATGACAACCACCTCTATGACACACTCCTCTTGTCTTAATGCACCAGACATTTTGTTAGAAATACTCATATGCTTTACATGCTTGCTTCTATGTTTGTTTATATAACTCCTATTCTTATTTATAGCACTTCATTTTTGCCTTGGTATTTAATATCTCTTCTTTAAATACACAATAAATAGCAGCTACGCTAATTATTTTCTTTGCTCCATGTTTCCCCTTGAGAATACTCATCTTGAAGCCTCAAGAGATTGTGCAGCGCCATTAATCCAACTATAGAGGACTTCTAGAGGTATCCATAATCCTGGACCAGGCCGTATCCTGAGCAGATGATGCGGTGGTCGAGGAGGAGTGGAGAGCCAGATTCCTGAAAGACCCCAGTGACAGACGTATCTTCGCATTGATCTCATGGGCCAGCCTGAACACTAGCCGGTGACCTACTCACACCTGCAGCTTCTCTACGATGAACTTCCAGCCTCCAGCACCTAGACTGCAGCTTTGAACAAGAAGTTTGTCATTATATAACTGAGCCTAGTTCGTCAGGTGTTTTTTCCCCTTCATTTTCGTCAGTTGGTAAAGTTTTGTTCCTCGCCACTGTCGCCACTGGCATTTGCTCTTTAGTGTTTGGACTTTCAGCAGTAAAAATGAAACTACACTGAACTGAACTAAACTCAACTTCAACTCTAAAAACTGGGACGACACTTTCAATTAAGTAGAATTTCTATGTTAAGCTTCTTTGACACAATCTACGTTGTAAACAGGGCTTGATATTAACATCTGCCAGCCTGCCAAATGCGGGTAGATTTCAGCTGTGGCGGGATAAAATAATTGTATATGTATTATAATAAGACCCACCAAAAAAAAGAGCAGCTTTTTATATATATATAAACTTAAATTAGAAAGAGTACCTTTTATGTTCTTTGTGGTCTAGTTTGCTGTAATTAATTTTGGTGGTTGCTGTATATGTCAGTAATCATTAGGAAAAAAGAAAAATATCTCTATCATAATCTATGCAAAAGTTATTGTATTCCAACTGATGAGAGAACGGAACCACTTATAGGGGTATCAGGCCAGTACGGACCTTTAAATTAAAGAATGAGGAAGTAAATGACCCAGTCCCATGTACGCACAGTGTTAATTATTATTCTTTACGATAATATTGTTTTAATAGGAGATTAACTCTCCATTTATCTATAGTTACCTGATGATCTGGGACCTTTAGCCTGAACAAACTTCTGTGTATAGTTTTAGAAAATGAGAATATATATATGTAGTAAAGATTCGTTGGTTTGGAAAGAAGAAGACAGGGTCGGCAATAAGGTAAGTGTAATGCTCTTTTATTTTTAAGTGTAAATTTTAATTAGAGCTTGTTGAACGGGTGTGCAGTCGTCCAGCTCTCTCCTCTCTCCCGGCTGGTCCCTCTCTCCTCCTCCATAAGGTGTCTCTCCGGCCCAATCGCTAGAAAAAACAGGTGTTATTTATTATTTCTGATTAGCCTGCTGATTAGCCGCCGGGCTCTGAGTATGCTCTCCCCCCTCATTGGGCGTTCGATCATGCTTACCTCTCCACAATATATATTTTAATGTCAATTGTTTTCTAAGAACATGTTCGTTGAGAAAAAAGTCTATGTATGCAGCTAAATTTATCTTGTTTTGACACATTGTTTAATATTTGTGGCAAGGAAATCATTAGTTTGGTGTGGCCAGAGAAAAAAAAAGGTAAATCCTTAATGTTGAGCCCTAAGAAATCATGTGAAAATAAAAAGAAAAAGTTAAGGAGACATGTAGACATAACATAATTTAAATCAAGTAATTTTAGCATAAATATAAATTAAATAACATAATTTAAATCAAGTAATTTTAGCATGGTGACTGGCTAGTAATGTTGGCAAACTACTAGCCGCAGTGGCTGGTGATCAAAAAAGTCAAGCCCTGATTGTAAACCTAAATAAAGATGAATTATATTGTACTGAACACTTTTAAACAGAAAAAAACTCATTTCTATTAATACTGGCTATTTTTAAGATACTGGTATTCATCCTAAAATGCAGTTTTAAATGATTAACTAGGTTAACTAGTGAAGTAAGGGTAATTAGGCAAGTCATTTGACAAGAGTTTGTTCTGTAGCCAATTAAAAATATAACATTTCGTAAGGGGGCTAATAAAATTGACCTTAATTGTTTTAAAAATTTTAAAACTGATTTATTTCCAGCCAAACTGACAGATATGCAGCAAGAAACTATTTTCCCCAAAATATTTTTTTTTTGTTTTAATAAAAATAATAAAAAAAATCAATGAAAAAAAATCAATGGAAGGCTAATAATCTTGCCTTTAACTCAATATTGGAAGTATTCATGCAATTACTGCCCAATGTATTTTTAAAATGGAAATGGTGGATGTTTCCTTTCTAGTAAACGGATAGTAAATAAAAGTGCTTAACTTCCCCTCAGTGTTGATCCTCAACCTCAGTAGGTTTCAATAAATATTGTACAAGCTCATTCATTTTGCATAAAGTCTTACATTTCTACTCTCAAAATGTCTAGGTGGAGATTAAATAAAGTCTTGATGTGCATGACTTTTTACATTTCCTAATAAATAAATGAATAAACATAGTGTCTTTTTCACACTACAGTTTAATAAGTGTAACAGAACTTGTTTAAGCTGGAATGCAATCGGCACTACAGCTTGTGTCAAAACAGTGAATGTTATTCATCTCTTTTTTTACCATCATGCTGTTGTATTAGCGGTACATCTCGTGTCATGATAATGGGGAAATTATGTTACTTTGATAAACAAAATCAATCAATAACCCCCCACCCCCCCCAAAATATTTTTGTCTTGTGAAAATGCATGATACTTGAATACATGAACCGTTAAACCAAGCATTGGTAGTATAAAGAATCATATTGATGGAATGTGATAGGAATGATGTTTCAGGAGCAACAAATTATGTTGATCCAGGAACACGCAGTAGTTTAAAACAGCAATTAGAGCCAGAACACAATGACCAGCAATTTAAGCCCGTCTGACTTGTTTCATAAGGGAACACATTTTTCAGTGTAGACCACCCTGAAAACAGCTTTCTCTTCTCTAACCATGCATGCTTTCAAGCTAGACAAAAAGACAGAGAGTTCTGCAAAAAAGAAGGTAAATAATAAAAATCCTCTGTCTCTCAGTTTTGATTCCTTTTAAGTAAGATAAAAAAACATATTGTAGAAAGAAAAAAGCGATCCTTTGAATCCTTCTCTCTTTTATTCTTTTTGTTTTTTTTTAGGAGTTTGCATGTTCTCCCCATGTTCACGAGGGTTTCCTTCAGGTGCTCAAGTTTCCCCCACACTCCAAAGAAATGTGCTATAGGTAAATTCGGTAAACTAAATTGGCCGTAGTGTGAGTGGATGTTTGAATGAGTATGTATGGGTGTTTTCCAGTACTGGGTTGCAGCTAGAAGAGCATCCGTTGTGTAAAGCATATGCTGATGGTTCATTCCATTGTGGACACCTCTGATAAATCAAAGAGGAAGGAAAATTAATGGATATTTCATACAATTTTACCTAACCCAGGCTCATTTTGAAAACGTAACCCTATATTTCTGGAGAGCACCAAATACGTCCAGGAGGTACGCTTTTTTGCAGTTTTTGTTTTCGTGAATCAACCAGACGCCACTCTGTATGCTTTTTGAGATCTCAAATTTCTCTTGCGAGTGCCATTCTCGCCTGCTCTTGTGTAAATCCACCGATCCACTGACCCACCCTCCTCCTTCCCTAAACCCAACCAATAGTGTTTTCAAAAGCACAGATTGGCCCGCCCACCCACTTTCCTAAACCCTAACGACAGTTTTAAAAAACAATCCAGAAAAAAAAATGATCACGTTTTCAGATTTTATCACATTCTCAGTCTGTTATTTACTTCTGTTTTTCTTTCCCGCTTTCCAGAAAGGTTCTTTGCCAAACTCGAACCCCATCGTCATGATCAACTCCTATCTGCGCCTCAAGTCTGCCAATGTACATGGCGAGATGCTGTACAAACCAGCCTGATCTCACGAGAAAACATAATTATTTTATGTTTTGTCAGTTTAGTGGCTAATTCGTACGAGTTCTGTCGTACAAAAATGTATGATTTTAAAAAGGAGGGGTGGCCCCCAACCTCACCGCTAAACCCAACCATTATTGGTTGATAAGCAAATCGTACTAAATTGTATTTATTAGATTGTACAAAATGATACGAATGAGCCACTAAAGCAAAAAGTTATGAATTGCCATGAGATAGCGTTGGATAAACTGGTTATACCACCCACATAAATCTTTTTTTATGTTTATTTAAGATGTATTTATTATTTTTATTATTATTTATTTTTATAATATTTAGCACAGAAATGGAAAAAAAATGTCTGCAGAGTCTGCCTGGCCCTGAATATGGAGCAGTAATTATGACCTAGGAAGTAAGTTTTTCCAGTTGTTTTTACAAATCGACTAGAGGCTGCTGTGTATGCTTTTTGAGATCTCAAATTTGCCATTCCTGCCTGCTGTTCTTACGTAAATCCACAAGAGACCACTGTTGACTGATTGACTGACTGACTGACTGATCAACTGACCTACCCTCCTTCTTCTCTAAACCCAAACCGACAGTGTATTAAAAATCAATCCAGAAAAAGAAAAGCTCCCTGATTTTTTTACCACATTTTCAGATTTGATCATATTCTCACCCTGTTATTTACTTGTTTATTTTAGTTGCTGGCTTTTGTTTTTGTCTAACCTACTTTCTGGAACCGTTCTGGAACCAAACTGGTAACAGCGGGAAAGATGTCCATATGGAGGTTAGCGGTCAGCTGGTAAGCGTAAAAAGAAACGCCATCATACCGCCCGTAGCGTTCATTTTAAAAACAAAATGCACCCATACATACTTCTAGCTACATCTCCAGAAATGTACATAGAGCTACGTTTTTAGAATGAGCCTATTTTGGTATTTACTATGTATTTTAAAGTCTGCATAAAAACAAATATGGCAATGTTTTATCTTCTAGAACACATTGCTAATCTAAAGGAGAACAATTTATCTGTGCAAGTTGTGCTTTTGAAAGCTTTTTGAATGCTTCCAAATAAAAGCCATTTTCCAACACCATTATACATTATAAAAGAGCCCAGGATCAATTTTAAAACTACTCTAACTGTGTTCATCTGGCAGAAAGAAAAGGTATATACACCAAAGAAGATTTGAGGGTGAATAAATGATGAGCTAATATTCATTTTTGAGTGGACTATTTCTTTAAACAGCAAATAATACTCAACAACATTATTTAGAGTCTATTGTAGTGTGCTTTACTCGTCTCATGCAGTGAGAGTTAAAATCAGCTTGTCATACTACCTTGCGTTCGCACAGCCTGACTACTCATAATTGTTGGGTTGTACAATAATGTAATTCCCCACTCTTGACCTGTATTCAGATTTCTGATGGAAATATAAAACGTGACTCATAGGTTAATATATATTTGGCGCATAAACTGCCTCTAAACTAATCCCTGAAAAACTGTTCTCCGTCTTTGAGTGTCACCCTAAAGCAAATCTCTCGGAATTATATAATATACAGCTTTATGGATACGACTAAATTACATAGCAGAGGACTCACCGAGATCAGTGAACAGTTTAATTACAAACTAGCAGACAGTTGTGCTGTCTTCTGGAGTCTTGCGCTCTGTGTGGTTACCTTGAGATGCAGGGTTGGAGGGGGGGATGTGTCAAATTAGGCTAAACAAAAACCCTTTTACGAATGCTAATAACCAAACTGGAAATCACACCTAATGAACATTTACCGCAGCCGAAAGCTACATTCAATTAATTTTCTCTATGAAAATTTAAAACAATACATTAATGTTTTATGTATTATGTTAAATATTAGTGCTTCTCATCTAGATTTAAATATCAAACTTAAGGGATAAATGTCTCCACCGCTTTTAATTCTACTGAGGCTTTATTAAAAACCAACTGCTAATGGGGTCGGGTTTGATACATTTGTTGGATTTTCTATAAAACAATATATACTTAGGTATGTCCAGCCCAATACTATGAGGATACATACTAGGACTGCATGATATTAGAAAAAATTATATTGCGATATTTCATTTTTCTGCAATAAATATTGTGATATGAATTGAGGTTGGGTTGATAGACGATGCCATCGTCCATCTCCGATGGCCAATTGACATCACAATGCTGAGCCGGCATTGCAATCCTCCACCCCGCCCCGTTGCAGCAGCAACCCGCTTGTGAAAAATACACACTTAGGCCCCGTTTACACTAGTGCGTTTTAGTTATAAAACAGCGTTTTAGCATGAAAACGATCCGCGTCCACACTAGCGTTTCACCCAGCGTTTCTGAACATATCACCGTCCACACTACTCTACCAAAAATGTATATCACGTGACCATTCGTGCACTCTGGGCATGCGCGTTCAAGTATAAACAGGAAGCATGTGTCTTGCTGGTTCTTCCCGGTGTAACACAAAACTGGCATTCTAAATAGGGCTTAAGCCACTTGAAACGCAAGCGATTGGCGAGTGCTCGAACAATAGCGAGAGTTTAACTGCACAATAGCGCCTAAAACGGACAATAGTTCAAATAACGCTTCCATTTCTGAGACAGAGCAGCTGCATTTTAGAATGAAAACGGCCTCTCCAGCGTTTCCAAAACGCTCTGTTTTCGAGGCTCGAAAACTACGGCGTACTGTGGACGGATAGCGTAACCATAGCAAAACTTATGCGTTTTAAAACAAAACTGCATTAGTGTAAACGGGGTCTTAGTGTCACAGTTGTCAGGTGCATGCGCTTGGTCCTTTCATGTTTATTGTTCTCACGTGTGTCTGTGTTGTGGCTTCCATGTCATGCGATGCGTGTTTGTTGACATCACGTGATCAGCGGGGATCAGAAGTTTCAGCTGATGGCACTTAGCTGATGGTACTGCATCTTTCACTTTCACTTGTGTTCCAAGTTTGTCAATGCCGTTTTAACGACACAGATCACTCTGTCTATTCATGCCAGAGTCCAGTGGAATAAGTGATTGTAACTTATCTTTATTGATTTATGATTTGGTTATGGGTAAAACAAAGACCATGTGGGTCAAGTAGTTAAAACGGTAGGCTACAAATAATTAATTTGTTATGAATTATTTAGGGCTGTCCAAAAATTAATCGTGATTAATCACATCCAAAATAAAAGTTTGTTTTGACATAGTATGTGTGTGTGTTATATATATTTATTATGTATATGTGATAAACACATTCATAGAAGCAAAAACTATATATAAAAAAGTTACATCAAAGTGGTTAGATCATATTCAAATGTAAAATTTGTATCATACACATATATTTTTTATATGTCTAAATATAAACCAACATTTTATGAAGTATTTGCATGTGTGTATTTATATATTCATAATAAAATATACACAGTACACACACAAATATTATGTTAACCTTTTATTTTGGATGTGATTAATCACGATTAATTTCTGGACAGCCCTAGAATTATTTAATAATTCAAAAATAATTAATTCACCGCTGCCTACGACAACGATGCCATCATCCATTGCGATGTTTCACATTAGACATTGTACGATGCCAAATTGGTCGACATCGACCAACCCTTATATGAATACAGTTTCACAAGATACAATTGTTTAAACAGCACCATTTGGCCATTTTCTGCAGAGTCTAACAGAGTTAAAATGCTTTTCTTACTTTGCTTTGAGCAATATCACACTCGTAGCAGTGCAATATGGCTGTATATCGTCACTGGTGGGAGGCATGCGTTTGCTCGAGGCCTCAGGCAAAATGCCTTAGTGTGCCACCAGTGATGATATACAGCCATTTCGCACTGCTACATATGTGATATTGCATTTATACAAGATGATGGCATAGTCATGTATATAAAAAAGAAAATCAAACATGGTGAATCTCAAAACCTTTTGTGTAAGGAGTTACTTTTTTATGCCATTCCTTCACATCTGCAGCTGACGTCAGAACAGCAGAAACCGTTGCTACTTCACCAATGTCACTTTAGATCTAGTATTTGAATGATTCTGATGACAAAACAGGTGATTTTGCTCACATTTTAAGATTATAAGGCTGAACGGCATAAAATGTCATCAGTCTACAGAGATTTCCCAGTATTTCTCTGTTGCAAACAAGATTTTACTATAATTAACCCAGAAAAAGCCAAAGCAAAGCAAACACTACCAGATTACTATTATATAAATACAGCACTACAACATACAAAAGACAGATATCGACTTAAAATGTCACTCACCTGTTCTGTAATGATTTGTTCAGCTGTCCTTTAAAACGTATGCTGTCTTTCCTATCTAAGGACTTATTATGATGTCTCTGTCGCCATCATTTGGCAGAACGTCAACTGTCTTTGCTCTGCTCAGTATGGCAGGCTGATAGCCACCGACATGCTGAATCTGCTGTTGCTCTATGTGGGCGAAGTAATACTCAAGAGTGAAAAGGATGTATAAGTTCTGATATTGCAGAATATCAGCTATCAGCAATCAGATTCAAGAACCGGACAGGACTGTTATATAACTGTTGTATACAGTATATTTGCACTTGTATTCAATTTAAAGGCTTAACTAGGTTATTATTAGGTCATTGTATAACAGTGGTTTGTTCTGTAGACAATCGAGAAAAAAAAATCTTGCTTAACTCTTACAATGTTTTTGTTTTTCCTTTTTTAATTAAAAACTGCATTTTTTCTAGCCAAAATAAAACAAATAAATGTTATTAAACAAACAAGTTTGATTCAATATTTGGAAAAATTCAGCCAGAATCTGAACATAGTAATTACAACGCCACAATATATATATATTTTATGTTTAAGTAAACTGTACTGGAAATAAACTGGCACAGCTTTTTTTTTTTTAAAGGCCGGCTCACACTGTGATATTTTTTATAATCCTGAACGATTGTATCATGTCAGACTGCACAAACATGGCTCTCATATCACACTGTATGATCACAGCCATCATAAAGTCAGACTGAATGACAATGAAGATGCGCCAAACACAAAATAAAATGCTCCCGGAGTTTGATGTCATCCACCTGCGACACTTTCACTATCCCGCGTTCTTAAATAATTCCTCACAGCAAATGTAAACAAACTGTTGCAGCAATTTTGCACACGGCATGCCTCAATTATAAAACCAGGAAGAAAAAAACTGTTTTGACATTTGACATTGAATTGTCGCATGGATTGTGTCATCGAATTGAGAGCTCCTATTGGTTCTTGGATTGACACTCATGGCAGCTGTTGTCACACTGCAGAGAAGTGTCTGAAATCTTCTGATACTGCCAGAACTTCATCAGAGAGAAAATCTGATCGCAACGGGCATTAAGCAGCTGTCTGTGAACATGTCAAACCAACGATCAAAGAGCACAGATTTTAGCCTAGAATTTCAGAAATCTTTTAGGATTTGCCAAATTTGTCTCAGATGACAAAATCGTAGCTTAAATCTTATAGTGTGAGCAGGGCTTTTCAGTAATCAGATTGCAATGAAAATAAAAACAAATAAAAATTTGTTCCCATCAACACTTAACTTTTAACTTAACCTCAACTTAATTAGCCTGAAATACCGTACATTGTTTTTCTCAGTTAAATGCATCCTATTATAAACTATTATAAACATGCGTTATAAACTGGTAATATTTCCACTGGAAAACTACTTTTTTTTGTGAACATGTTTAGATGCTTCACTTTCTACGCTTCAAAAGTCTTACTGAGTTACAGCAAAATCGCTATTTGAAACCCTGCTCACTTCTGTCGAAAGAATAAAGAGAATTATTTGTGGAACGTACATGTCAGGTTATTTATTAACACAGTTCGGTATTAAGTTCACACTCAGAGCAAGTGCTAACCACGCGTGTTGATTGTTGTTCATAATTTATTGTAGAAAAAATCATTTAGCTGGTCTACACAATAATAAAAAGCAATCTAATCATATCATACTGTGCTGCATTATTCAGACATTGAGTTGAAAAATGCCAGTAAGAGAGATGGGGATGAGTTAATAGATTGCTTTGATATCTCAGAGGCTGACTTGTGATTGATTTTAGATACTGTTGCCATGGTGACTGCTTCACACTAAAAAAAAGAGTTTTTTCTTTATTATTTTTATTATTTTAATCTGAGTCAAAACCCACACAGTCAACATCAGAATAATATGAAAATGTCAATATTTTATAGCATATTTTATAGCCTTTAAAATAAATAAGCTCAAGCTTAACTCTGTCTTCAAGATAACACAAAACCACATTCTTTTTAATGCCCATTAAAAGAAGATGGTTTCCATCAAATATGCAGATTTAATTTTCTTTATGCTATATACAGCACATATATGAAATAAATAAATAAATAAAGAGACCTCCTCCAAAAAAAAATCGGAAAAGTTCAAAACAGGTCAAATAATGCTCTTAATTATTAAACTTTTAATTTGCCTTATTTAATCTGAATTTTAAAACAAAACAATATTTTTCCTTGATCTAAGATATTGTTTAGATGTTTATACTAGAAATGAGACAAAGCAAAGTAAGAAAAGTAATTTTTTAATTGTGATTATTTGATTTCTGCACCTAAATACTGTCAGACTCTACAGAAAACAGCCAAATAGTGCTATTGTGAAACTGCATTTACATCGCAATACGTACCGCAGAAAAATAAAATACTGAGATATCAGATTTTTCCAATATCGTGCAGCTTTAAAACACACACATACTGGTGAAATGATTTTATTTACTTAAAATGTATACAGACTGCTGCTGAATTAACCACTGAATCATCCAGATTTCTATTCTAAATGTGAGAAAGGTCTAAGAATGGAATTAGTAAGATGAAAAGTGTCAAAGGTTGGAGATGTCTCTCACTGACGTGTCACATGGTGAAGTGCTGACTAAGGTCAGATTCTTCAAGCAGAGCATTAAGGCGGCAATTAATGGACAACCTCATATAGAAACATCCTCAGGCGTCTGCTGTCCAAACATATTACATTCAGCTCAAATGGGACAGTTATTCACAAACCCTCAATGCCTGAGAAAATATGGACGTTATGATCTAAACCTGAAGCTCGCGTCTGGTTGCAGAGAAACAATTGGATGCTATCCATGAAGGAAAGTCCACGAACTGATGCATTTTGTCAGATTAGCAGTTTCCTAGAATTTTACATTTTTCAAATTTCTGAAAATCTTCACTAAGGCTTCAAGAAGGTTTGATGTGAGTGAACTGCTAATGTATTTGACAGATGAATGTTTAAACCATACAACAAAAGCTGCGTTTTTGTAAATATGACGAAAATATTGAAATTACATATGTCTTTAAAAAGCAAAAATCTCTTTTTATAATGAAACAATATTAATTATCTTAGTTACATAACTAGTTAGCAAGTAAGTTACTTGTCTAGTTAGGCCTAGTTACATGGCTGGTTAGTTACATAGCAAGTTAGTTATCTGCTGAAAAAACAATAGCTTAAACCAGTCTAGGTTGGTTGGCTGGGTTTAGCAGGTCAGGTTTTAAAGGGGTTCTGGCTATTCCAAACTGGTTTCCAGTCAATTCAAGCCTGTACTTAGCTGGTCAGGCTGGGAGCCCAGCCAAAACCAGCTATGTCCAGCTTAAACCAGTCTGGTCAAGCTGGTTTTAGCTGGTTTAGGCTGGTCATTTTCCAGACTGGAAATGGCAGAAAACCAGCCTGGAAATGGCCAAAACGCCTCTAAAACCAGGCTGATTGATCAGCTAAAATCAGCCAACCAGCTTAGGCTGGGTCAGCAGGGTTACATGTAGTTAGTTACATGGCTAGTTAGTTACATAGCTAGTTAGCTTGTTGGTTTCATGGCTAGTTAGTTACATAGCTAGTTAGTTACATGGCTAGTTAGTTACATAGCTAGTTAGCTAGTGAGTTACATGGTTAGTTATTTAGTTACATAGCTAGTTAGTTAGTTACATGGCTAGTTAATTACATAGCAAGTTAGTTATCTGCTGAAAAAACAATAGCTTAAACCAGTCTAGATTGGTTGGCTGGGTTTAGCAGGTCAGGTTTTAAAGAGGTTCTGGCCATTCCAAACTGGTTTCCAGTCATTTCAAGCCTGTACTTAGCTGGTCAGGCTGGAAGCCCAGCCAAAACCAGCTATGTCCAGCTTAAACCAGTCTGGTCAAGCTGGTTTTAGCTGGTTTAGGCTGGTTTAGGCTGGTCATTTTCCAGACTGGAAATGGCTGAAAACCAGCCTGGAAATGGCCAAAAGCCCTCTAAAACCAGGCTGGTCGATCAGCTAAAATCAGCCAACCAGCTTAGGCTGGGTCAGCAGGGTTACATGTAGTTAGTTACATGGCTAGTAACAATCATGTATTTATTGATCAAAGAATTTATCAATTATTATGAAATGGCTAAAACCAGGCTGGTCGATCAGCTAAAATCAGCCAACCAGGGTTACATGTAGTTGCATAACTAGATAGTTACATAACTAGTTAGCTAGTTAGTTACATGGCTAGTTAGTTAAATGGCTAGTTAGTTACATAGTTAGGTAGCTAGTGAGTTACATGGCTAGTTAGTTACATAGCTAGTTAGTTACATTGCTAGTTAGTTACATAGCTAATTAGTTAGTGACATAGCTAGTTCATTAGTTAGTTGGTAACAATCATGTATTTATTGTTGATCAAAGAATTTATAAATTATATTTTTTTTCAATTATTAAAAACAAGGATATGCTGAATTAGTGATATGCACATGATATGAAATGCAATCCAATCTGTTTACTTCCTCTATGCCTGTTAATGACTTGTTTGAACCTGTAAGACACCATCATTGATTAGTTCTGATATACGAGCCTGATCTCACAAGGAAACATAACTATTTTATGTTTTGTCAGTTTAGTGGCTAAATCATAAAATTTTGTGCGAGTTTGGTCATATGAACGTGCATAATATTTAAAAGGAGGCATGGCACCCTACCCCACCCCTAAACCCAACCTTCATTGGGGGATAAGCAATTCATGCAAAATTTTACGAAAAGATCATTTTGTTTCATACAAATTAGCAACTAAATCAAAAAAATTACGAACTGCTGTGAGATATAGCTTTGGACATACCAGAAATTTTCTTACTATGGGGAGATGAAAAGGTCTGTATTACCTGTGGAAACCGTGTAATGCTAACTTGGTCATGTGACGCATATCGTAGCCAATTGCATAGCAGCTTTTAGTCTTCTTTTCTGCGCATTGTCATAAAGACAGCATAAGCATTAGCTGTTATGCTTTTAGGCTAAAGGTTTCAGGTTTTGCCTGTAATTTACTAGTTTTAACATCACATCACTCTATGTTGTGACATCCTGCCACACAATTGGACTAAGTCACCCATGTCACGCAGAGGCATTCCCACCAGTTCTGATGCACCAATTTTGCAGCATTAATATGTTCCATTAGGATACCAGTATGGACCATTTTTATGTATTAGGGTACAAGGTCACCACATTAGGTAGAGTAAGAGAAATAGAGAGCATACTTGTTTCAAAAAAGAGCCACACTAGCTTTTCATCGCATACGAAATTCAGCCTGACACACTTTCCCACTGGTCTTTAATTCTGAAAAGCTTTCTGTCAGAATATCAGCTAGTGTCAGAATACCAAAATATTCAAACCTGGTACCAGGACAGTAATATTACCCAAATTAATCCCAGTTCACATCTTTGTGGGGAAAAAGGGAGAAGCTGCTTTTTCACAGTCCAGTTTTTTTTTCTCATACATATCAAAAGGTATGAATATTTCCTAATATGTTCCCAAAAAATCCATCCATGCATCTGCCTGTCCATCCATCCATCCATCCATCAATGACTTATTTTTGCTAAACGACTGTCTGTATGCTTTTGCAGTACAAAGCAGCTCTGATGAACTTTCTCTCCGGATACTCGAGGTACACTTTGTTTCACTCATTAACAATTAGATTGCAATAAATATGTATAACTCCTAAGGCTTAATAAAGTGCAGATAGAAGAAAATTAATTTTCTGATTGTTGACTTCAGGCGAAACTTTATTAAAGTAATATATTTGTGAAAATTACCTTTCATGCAGTGTATAACTCAGCTCTAAGTGAATGAGAACATGATGCAAGGTTTTAAATCTGCAAGTCTACCATTTATGAAGTTACGGACTCTAAAAAGACAGTAATTTAAACCAGAGCTGCACAAAATATCGGTTCGCAACACATCAATATCAAATGTTTAGCAGATATGAAAGCGTATCGATAGTTCTGCAACAGGTCGGGTGACAATGACAACGGTGTTGAGGATCCAAGTGCAGATTTAATATATAAAGACAGTGCAGCAGAGGTCATCTGGGGCAAACAGATGTATAAGGATAATCAGAATCGTAGTCACAGAACAGGCAGAGGGTCAAAAGGCTGGCGGCAGGCAAGGATAAACAAATAGCAAGGCTAGGGTCGAAAACACGGAAAAAACAAGAACAAAGGAAACGCGTTGTATGTCACTTACAGGTAAACAATACTCAGCGCTGACTGTGAGCGAGTGTGCTGTTCATACAGTGTGTGTAATCAGTCTTTGACAGTCCTCCGGTGGTGTGTGTGTGCGCAATCAGTCGTGATATGGAGCAGGAGTGTGTGTGTGCTGCATGACCGGAAATGTAGTCCTTAACCAAATCTGTAGTTCACGGAAGTGTGTGTGTGTCAACCAGCGATCTCTGGCTGTACAGATCGCTGGTGATCGTGACAAGTTCTGTCTGGAAGACTGGTACTGTATGTCACGTCATTCATAATTATTATCTTGTCAGCCTATAACGACCAAGCGCACTTCATAAAAGCCCATCTAAACAATCTGTTTCGCTGTACTCAGGTGACGTTGTGGAAGTTTCCATCCATCCTCCCCACCACCACCAGGCCGGCGTCGTCTTCATCTTCAGGCAGGATCTGCCAGCTCATCCGGAGTTCTGCACCATACGCTTATTTCACGACGTCGGCATTTTAAAACTCAAAAGCGAGGCTGCGGTGGGATGAAACCCGGAAATAAAGGATTAGCACTGTAAACGTTGCAACAACACGCTGTGTACTACAAAATTCCAGCTGTTGTCGCAATTTCAAAATGCCGAAATGGTGTAAACATCACTTTAATATCATTCTGTTAAGTTTATTTTAAACAATTAAAAGCATATTAGGCATCAAACAACGTCACAATCTCTTTAAGAGTAACATGCTTAAGTGTCCTCCTAGACTTCAGTTCATGGCACCAGGTAAACACCGTGAAGGCTTCCCTGCTTCAGCCTATGTAACCCGGTGAGCGATAAAACAATGCAGTCCTCTGTAGCACACCCTCGTGTTGTCTGGAATAGTGTTGTCTCGGTACTGAAGTTTTAAAAACGTTCCTAAATACTGCTGATTTGCTATAGTATTCACCGGTGCTCAACAGAAATTACAGTGATTGGCCGTGAAGGTCATCAATTTACCGCTCCTCAATGAGTGCGAACAGAGATACACTGAAACTGGAGCATTTTAAATCTGTGAAGATCAGTTGATCTATCAAGCAGATCGCTCATCTGTGTTTGCACTTGGTAAACATCAGTGAAATGTGGTGAACTGATGACCTTTACGACGTGTTTAAGAACTAAATGAATGTTGTTGTTTTTTTATTTCAGTACAGAAATTTTGTATTGTGACGAGTCTAATATAGTGAAAGAAGAAGTTAATTAACTTCTGTTTGATAAATGACATCTAAAACATGTGTTTGGAAAAGAAAACATAAGCCAACTAGTGCCATTTCTTTTAACTTAGCTGAAAATGAGGTCCAGTATCCCGTTTTGGTTTCACTATTCATTCGGAACGGACTTTCGGGTCACACGGAAGGCAGTGAATTGATAAATTTGTGTCACTTTCTCTTTGCTGATAAGATATACAGCCGGGTACACAACATTCCTGTGTGACTCAGGCGATACTTCCGGGTTTCTTTCCACCGCAGCCTTCATTTGGGTGTTTAAAATGGCGGCTGTGTGAATTCAGTCTATAGACAGGGCTTACGTCAAAGGACTCCATGACAGGACAGTAACGAACTTACGTGTCTCTAAACAGTTCAAACTAAATGTTAAAACATTTGTCTGCGTCCTTAATTCTTTCTGGGAGAACTGCAATGATTACACTTCCGAGTTGAGAATGAGTTTATTATTATTATTAGTTGACTGATGCAACAGTTCTGAGTCATTGCAAAGTTGTCTAAACTTAGGGAAAGTTGATCATCTGCATGTTTTTAGGACCAGCAACTATGAGTGCATTTCAAGAGAATTTAAGTCATTTGGGCACAGTCATTTATAATTTTTGTAGTAAAAATTTTTTTTTTAAAGATTTACACAATATTGTGTTACTTTACATTTGTATTTTCAATTCGTGTCTGTGTCTGTTTGACTAAAGCCATAACTTACTGTTTATTTTATTTTCCTGTCTTTGCTCTGTTGCATTTATCAATGCTTGTAATTTCATTCATTCATTCATTTTGCTTCGGTTTACTCCCTTTATTTATCGGGGTTGCAACAAAAACAGTACAAAGCTAAACGCATATGTGTGTGTACACATGCGAACTTTATAACAACATTGTGTGTGACTCGTTGTAGAAAGGCTTAAATTAACTCCACAACAAATATATCAAATATCCATTGGGAAAGTTCTTACTGTAGTAAGGATGATCTGCATCGTTCTTGTCTGTCATTAGGTACATTTCCATCCACCTATTTTTATTTACATTTTGGATATGCGCATAAAAAACGGTTGATGGAAACGACATGATGTGCATAAATTTTGAAAATTTGCAACAAAAATGTATGCGTATAACTGAGTAGGATAAACTTTTTACTCAATAAGAAAAGATGCACATAAAATGCGATGGAAACACTTTTACCGCATAAATTCCAATATGCGCATTAAAAAAAGGTCATGTGAGATTGTTATAAGAGATCATGTGATGATAAAAATGTGTGTAAATGGACAAACCAGCAGGCTGTACACCTCGTAAAATGTTGTTTTGGTCATTCTAAAACGTCTTACCGTTTCAGTTGTTGTGTTATAATATTATTAATGACCTCCAGAATCAAGAGCGTCTGTGCTCCGCGTCTGACACCTTCAAACACCACCGCGCGTTCACTAGGTGTCAGGATTGCCTTCTGAGGCACAAGTCATTTATTAAAAGAAGAGAAGATTGACACAGCTTCTCCTACTGCAGCAAATTACGTTTTTACTGTTGATATTTGGCGCCAGTTAATCAGCAAGTGACGATTTTGTCTGCTTTGTCGTTCGATGCAAACGCTGCTTTATTCTCACGTCTTTTATGCGATAATCCAGTTTTGCGCATAAAGTTCATTCACATTTTTGGATGGAAACATAGCTACTGTGCTGCTTATGCGTGAGACGCAGCAGGAGAAGATACACCCATCAGAGCAAAAGTGAGCAATCTCGCATGTGAGAACGGTAGGTGGGGAGAACCAGCTCATTTCCATTAAAGGCACAGGAAACAAAAACAGCTACAGTGTCAAAACAGCTC
>CAIGQQ010004432.1:3633587-3657589 GCA_903798035.1 Danio albolineatus | reverse complement strand
CCAAACAAGCTTTATTATCAATCATCAGCTAAGTGTGAACTCTTGAAAAGGAATATATTTTAGGGCAGTAATCCAAATACAGTGAAACCGTGATATTTTTATCAAAGGTTATCATACCGTCAGAATCTCATACTGGCCCATGCCTACTCCACTTGAAAAAAAACTCAAAACCCAACAAAACTTCTCAAGGTGATGCTAAATAAATGACTTTTCAGACTGTCCAATGTCTTCAGATAAGACAGTTTTAAAGTTTAAAAATAACTATCTTTTAAAAAAGCAACGATTAGACATCCTGTTCAAGTCATTTTTGCGATGGAGTTTCAGGTAGCTCAACTAGCTCTTCCAATGTTCCCTCATCAGATTTGGACTTGAATTGATTTCTTGAATTCTGTGTGTACAGCTGATGTCAGATGTAATAGTAAGTTGGTTTCCAACATGAATTGTGAACTAATTACAACTAAAGAATTTCTGAGAGGATTTCTTGTGGAAAGAAGACGTTTAGATGAATGAATCTTTAAACAAATTATTTAACTCTTTGCAAATGATGTTATGTAAAAATATATCCTACACTGAAAAAAAATGTATTAATTGGATTTACTAAATGTTTTAAGGTAAGTGGTTGCAAACAATTTATATGGGCTGAATTTAAATAGCCCCTATTATGGGTTTTTGAAAATGAGCTTCTATGCGGTGTGTAACACAGCACTGAATGAAGTGAATGAAAACATCCAGCTGAGGTCTAAATCTGAACTCAGAAATGCCAACTGACCCAGCCGGGGCTCGAACCAGCGACCTTCTTGCTGTGAGGCGGACAAGCTACTCACTACGCCACCATGGCGCCTGTAACCTAATCATTTACAACAAATAACTTTTCAAATTGGGCATCATGGTGGCATAGTGGGTAGCACAATCGCCTCACAGAAAGAAGGTCGCTGGTTCAAGCCTCAGCTGTGTCATTTGGCATTTCTGTGTGGAGTTTGCATGTTCTCCCTGTGTACGTGTGGGTTTCCTCCGGGTGCTCTGGTTTTCCCCACAAGTCCAAAAACATGTGCTACGGGTGAATTGGGTAGGCTAAATTGTCAGTAGTGTATGCATGTGAATGAATGTATATGGATGTTTCCAAGTGATGGGTTGCAGTTGGAAGGGCATCCGCTGCGTAAAACATATGCTGGATAAGTTGGCGGTTCATTCTGCAGAGGTGACCCCAGATTAATAAAGAGACTAAGTTGAAAACAATATAAATGAATGAACTTTTCAAATTAATACCAAGATGTTAGACTCACTTTCTCAGTCTCTTCTCACAACATCCTAAATGTTTGTATCTTTTAGGGTTAAAGTGTCATTTTTTTATATGACCATGAAACTCAGTGGCTCAAAGGAGCAAGTGTGCATATTTAAAATCACAAATGTCACACACACATACAAAACATCTGCGCGGTATCACTCTGGAAACCCATATGGAACATTTTATTCATGTACTACTGAAGAACGAACACTCTAAAAATGAATCTTTCAGATATACATGCTCTATTACAGAAAGATAAAAAAGGCATTACTCAAATAAATGCACCTAGACCAAAGTTGCCTTGTGAGACAGACTGTGTTTAGAAGTCACTGGTCCTTCTCCTTGATTTAAAAGCTTCAAACCACAAAGAACTACAATAAAAAGAATAGGTATACACACTGGAGCCAACTTCTAAAAATGTGCACAGAGACTTTTTAAGTAAAAAGCTACAAGAACAGGATGTATGTGTGTGAGTCAGCTTGCATGTCTGTTTATGGACGCGTTGTTAACAGCCGAAAGCCCATTAAGCACACTTTTAGGGTATCTACTGAAAAATTCAAAGACTTTTTTTCTCAAAGCTTTCCCGGGAAAGAATACATCTGCAATATGTGACCGCACAGCTCTTCACGAACAACCTCTCTGTATCAAACTTTCTGCCAGGAGCAGAAGTTACAGACGTTCTTATTTAGTTTCCACTATTTTAAAACACATTATCCCCTGATGCTTCTTCCCAGAGTTTAGTGATGTATACACGCAGAGCTATTCTCAAATAAATTGCACACATGTCTGAGATATGAGTGTTTGCTGATATTAGTAGCCATCTGCCTGGGCAGTATTAACTCTGGGAGAATTACTGCTGATGGAATTCCCAGGTGAACACAGCTGAAAGTGAATTGTATGTCGAGGTGTAACACGCAGGGCTGACTCCATCTGATGCTGGCTAAAGTTAGAGCTGGCCCTCACGGGATCTCTTTTGTGTTGACTTAATCCATGCATAACTCACTGCCACAATGCTAGGTGTTGCCAGGCAAATGATCGGTTTCTCACTGTGTTGATTTAGGTGGTTTGGTTAGACCTTGCATTTTGGACTTTGGACTAGTCTTAGCATTTTGGAAACTTAAAATAAATTTAAAAGAGGCTTCCACTCTTAAAAATTATGGGTTATTTTTAAACCCAAAACCTGAATTATCTTTTTTATTGGATTATATTTATAGTTTTGGGGGGCTTTTTTATATATGGGTTGTTTTGTTTTTGTTTAAAATAAGCTGCTGGTTGAATTTTACAAATGTAATATACTGTTAATGATTTACCCTCATATACCTTGTGCTGGGTCAAGGCTATTTTATCCTGGCCTAACCTTTGTACAGTCACATACCCGTCACCATACTGATGCAAATACCCTGATGTGCACCCCTCAAACCTAACATTATGTTGAGGCAAAGTGCAACATCTGTGATTGGTCAGTTTTGCAGCAGTGATCACACCTCGCACAAAATTTGTTTTGTTATTGAACCTGTGAAAAACTTAAAAAATAACCATATAGTCTCCATGCTATAATGATGATAGAATCGCTTTTAACTGTGGTGACGTATCTTTACAAGTACAATTTGACTATTATTTGTGTCCCCTTCAAAAAATTGGTCATAAGAAATTTTATATTTATTGTCCCCCCCTACTGTTAAATCACGTTTACGCCCATGGGCGCACCACATCTAATTCTCTTTGCTGTTAAAAAGCATGATGAAGCATCTGCAGGTATGTAAGCTAGTCTTACTTTGTTTTATAAAAGCAAATGGTTTTTGTCGTTATCGTGAGTGTACAGAAATAAAAACAGACCCTTTCATTTCAAATGATATATTGTGACTCACAAAGTTATCGATTTGTGAATTTCAGGGCACCAAAAGACATCTCTGGACAAAGTGATTTTATCACATTAACTGCATAGCTAGCTTAACTACATTTCTCAGCTAAATTACATTACTTTATAAACCAAATAGCTTTTCACAGTAGCGAAGCTATATTTTATTAGTCAAGTAGCGCATTAGTGACCACACAAGCTACATTTACCGATCGCGATAGTGTTTTAAATGTAAAATGCCTGGTTTTATTGAATTTTTTTGTTTTTGCTGTTATGTGCTATAATTTATTTGTTTGGTACATTATATTATTTACAGTAAATAATTGAACTGAACAACTCTGCCTCACATGTTTTATTGACAGATTTATTGATCACTAAGATGTGATTGACTTGAATTTAAGTTGCTTTGATTTAAAAATGAAAACTAGCTTAGATGTATTTGTTTTATTGCAAATGCCACAGAAAATCACCTGCAAAATTCAACTAAAAATGTGATTTTGTAACAACAGTAAACAATTTTTTTGTTATAAGGTCTGGTTTTGTAGTGGCTGTACTTTAAAATTAAATTAATGTAATCTTAATTCAAGTGATGAAAGATGTTGAAACTCTAACAGTAAACAGAGCTACTGTAAGCTCACACATGCTTGGTATAAATGTCTGAAAATGATTTAGTTGAAAATATCCATTAGAAATTTTAAAGTAATCAAAAAGTAATCAGATGTAATGAGTTACTTTACGTTTATAAAGTAATCGAGAAGTAGTGTAACTTATTACATTTTAAATAGGTTAATTTGTAATCTGTAATCTATTACATTTTCAAAGTAACCTCCCCAACACTGTTTATAAATGAAAAGAAGGATTTTAAAATCAACTCTAAATTTTACAGGAAGCCAGTGCAATGATGCAAGGACAGGGGAATTATCATCTCTTTCCTTAGTTTCTTAAACAACATCTTTGAATGTAAGACGCTCCAAGTTCAAGGCAAAAGGAGACATTGTCTTTTACAGAGTTCGCTTAGCAAAGGCTATTGCGAACAAAGTTTGAGGACTACGAAAAAATGCATCCTGGTTAATGGGATCATAAACCCTTCAAGTTACGTGAATACACCATGTGTAGCAAAGGGGCGTGGCTAGAGATGCTGTAATGTTATAGCAGGGAAAGCTAAAATGCTGTCCAAACGCTGTTTTTTTTCCTCAGAGCTTCTTCTGATTGTGTATTTGGGCTTCCAAAGGACACGACACAAAGAGAGAAGTGCTTACAATTAAAATTTTAATTATGTTCCAGAAAATTCTAAAAAAGATAAAGCTCTAGCATTTGACAAAGGAGAACTTTCAGAATCTCTCCCATTTCAATGCTGGATTTGGCTAAAATCTCCTCAATGAAGGAACAGTTTCAACCATAATAGCAGAAGCTGTGGATTGTGAGCCACAACCTAAGTATTTTTATTTGTTGAAATTGATTTATTACAAGCATAGTTTCTCATGTTAATGGATTAGAACATTAGCGTTAACAATAATGCTGTTTTGCACCGCAAATTCATATTAATTCATCATACCCCTTTGAACACTCATCTTCAGCAGCACTGCAGTGTCTCTCTATGTGGTCACTTTCTTTGCGTTCACCGTCTCAAATAACGAACTCGCAAAAGATGTGAGAATGTTTCATATTACTTACACATGCTTATTTAAGTAGAAAATCTGTGTAGAAATTACACAGTCTTATTCCTCTTAATTTCTGTCTGATTCAGGCTCAAATTGATACGGCTAACAGTTACACTGGCTGACAGTATTTACAAAGCACATGCTAGTAGAGGCGTGATAATTCCTGGTGATGTGCAGCCGATCTGTGAATCACAGCACATTATGTTAGCTGACCAATCAGAGCCTCATGAGGGCGGGCTTTCGGTGGATCTAGGATATATGACAGTTGTTTTCATGTTAGCTGAGTAGCGGTATACAATCAAAGTAAGATATATGAAAAACATGACGTGATTTTTTACAAATTAAGCGTGAGCAAACATTGCTTTGCACCCCATAAACATAACCGACCTTAAAAATACACTCTGGACCACCCCTTTGATGTCTGGCAGTTCTCGATTCTTGGATGAGTTTGAGTGCCTTCTAGAGTACCATTGCATGCATTTACGGCCTCTACAGCAAAGCAATCTGACGTAATATAACATAGAAACCCCACTGCCTGCTAGTGTTTCAGAAGTGTTCATGCCAGAGCAACATATACAGAACACAGAAAGTATAAATGCTCACAATAGCATCCGCATCATGCAAAAGATAAACTGTGGGACACAGCGATCAATTGGCACAAAAAGTATAATGGGGTTTATGTGTGACCCAATGTACAGAATATGCAAAACCAGTTACAACTGGATTCAAGGGGTGTCAAAAGTTTTCTTCGATGCACCACAATGCAGACGCAGGCCATTCGGTATCGGTTCAGTAATAGATCATACCTGGTTATTGCGTAATGACGTCATTTATCTCACATGTGCTACGTCACGGTAGCATACTATGGAAAGGGAGGTTAATTAAACCGCTCCAACTACTCAAAAAGCAGTCAACTGTGCACAATATACTGCATGTGAGTTTGCTGGGACAGTCTTCCACTGACACTGAAGTACAGTAGAACCCAGGAGCCTCTATTTCACTGCTAATGAGGAAATGAAAGCTGTGAAGCTCCATTTCTCTCTCTCTCCCTCTCTCTCTCTCTGTGGACCCTTTGACCTGCTGGTTTGTCCATGAGGTAACGTTTTCTCTCCTTTCTCAGCTGAAAGAGCTTTTTGTAGTAGATCCAGGCACCAGCATGTCGGCAGAGCATGTCTCCATCTATCATGGATCAGCTGTGATAGCCACGGCTGTTCTTCAGTGTCTGCGTCACTGCTCGGTGAACAGCGCTGACCATAAAAGCCAATCATTTCCAATCATTGGAGTGCGTGAACACAATGACCAGTCATAGGTGTTTAAGAACTCACTCCACAATGCTCAAAAAGCAAGTCGGATTAATATTTACATTTGTGGGTTTTATTTGATTCATTCAAAAAGAGTATTTTCTTTGAGCAGGTAAAATGAAAGGTTCAGTTCATATATCTGACTGCTTGTATTAAAAGATAAAACCGTATTTTGTGTTGTGAAGTAAAATAAAAAAATTAAAAAATTGGAAGGAAAGCATCATCAATGCACCATGATTTCAGTTTGAATCAAATCGATGACATTATAAACAGAACCAAACTGAACCAGTGTTGGTTCACACCCCTACTGGATTCATTTATCAGAATTTTGAGTTAAGTATTAAAGGAATCCTCCCGATTGAATGAAGTCTACTTTATGCCGAGTTCAGACTGCATGATTTTCAAAGTAGTCGTGTCACAGATGTGTTCACACTGCATGACTATCTGGGCCAGCGTTTTGTCGCTGCTTTGTTTACACTGCAAGATGGATCGACGACAGGGGGTTTCACACTGTATGATTTAGAAATAGGAAGAATCGCCGACAACTATAGGTCCAAACTATGTCTCACAACCAAAAACGTGTAGTATATTTTTGATAGAAAGAAGCCTTTAATGGGGTAGAAAATATTTACATTTTTGCTCACATGGGTTTGAAGGGAACTATTAAATTCTGCTTAACTTTTTTTTTTTTGACCCGGTTGTAGTTTTGCTCAGATGACACGTCAAACAGACACAGGAAACAGAAAATGAGCGCTTTTAACTTCTCTCCCAACCTCCCACAGCCCTGCAAGTAACCATACTAGTGGATGTTGCTCTCTCATTGGCTGTAGGTGATCGCCGATGTTATTTTCAGGCAAAACTCAGCATGATTTGAATCGCCGATAGCTCCAGATATTTAGCACGCCAAATATCTCATGGGCATCGCCGACTCATGGGCAATTCTTCTAGATTACGTCTATGATAGTTCACACTGTGTGATTGTTACTTGCGCGCACGGGCACCAGTTTGCCTGTGATTTCAGGTATTTGTCTGCGATTTCTCAAAACCTGTTGGCAAATCAAAATTGGGGTAAAAATCATGAACTCGACATTAGTCAGTGCTCACTCACTTACTATCTTTCGGCTTAGTGTCTGATTTATCAGGAGTCGCCAGAGCAGAATAAATTACTCTGTCATATGTTTTATGCAGCAGATTCCCGTCCAGCTGCAACCCAGCACTAGGAAACACCTATGCATTCTCTTATTCAAACACACACACACTCATACACTATGATCAATTTTTTGAGCATTTACCCAATTCACATAAATCACATGTCTTTGGACTGTGGGGGATGCTGAAGCACCCAGAGGAAACCCACGCAGACATGAGGAGAACATGCAAACTCCACACAGAAATGTCACCTGGTCCAGACAAGACTTAAACCAGAGTTTTGTTTTATTTAAGTTGTTTGTGTCCATACAAAGTAGAGTTTTGTATAAATAAATATTTTAATAAAAAAAGCGCAGTTTTGAGGTGGAGAAAGGTGGGTGACTGACAAGGGAGCATAAAGCCAAAGTGGAGATGATGAGTCAAACAGTGAAATTGAAGCCTCTCAGGCCCCATTTACACTAGTGCATTTTAGTTTTAAAACGGTGTTTTAGCATGAAAAAGATCCGCGTCCACTCTAGCGTTTCAGCCAGCGATTCTGAACATATCTCAGTCCACACTACTCCACCAAATACATATATCAAGTGACCATTCGCGCACTCTGGGCATGCGCATTCAAGTATAAACAGAAGCATGTGTCTCGCTCGGCGTTTGGTTATTGTTAGTCAACAAACGCTAACCCAAAACCGGCGTCCTAAATAGGGCTTACGGCGATTGAAACGGGATCGATTAGGAAGTACTTGAACAATAGCTTGCCTCTTGCGAATATATGCAGCTGTTGTAGTAAAAAAGGCAGAGTTTAATTGCACAATAGCACCTAAAACGGACAATAGTGCAGTCAACACATTTCATTTCTGTGTCCAGAAGCCACGCCTCCATTTTCAAAAGCCTCCGTTTACCCCCATCCACACTGAGACGGAGCAGCAGCGTTTTAGAATGAAAACAGCCTCTCCAGCGTTTCCAAAACGCTCCGTTTTCGGGGCTCGAAAACTCCGGCGTAGTGTGGCATACGGATGGCTTAACCGTAGCAAAACTTATGCGTTTTAAAATGAAAACGCATTAGTGTAAACGGGGCCTCAGTAGGCTGGAGGTAGAAACAGGGGATCCACAAACCCAGATGGAGCAGGTGGCTGGGGATCCCGCAGCAAAGTGTCACTGGATTACTGAGCAACAGACAGGAAGCAGTGGAGGACGAAGCAGTTCCAAGGATTCAGAAGTCAAAAATGATTAAATTAATTCAATGAATAACTCAATTCAGAAATTGACAGGTTTGGCAGGACCAGTGGGGACAGAAGAAACAAAGCATATTTTTAAGTCACAAAATAGTTCTGAGTCTCGTAGCACCCTTTGTGGCTGGAATGCGGGCAGGGCTTCCACTCATTCCCTCAAACCCCATAATAACTCCCTCTGGGAGAGGCAATGTTGCCAGCTCACACATCTGGTCAGACATTATCTGAAGCTCTGGCTCTGGAACGGTGGCATGCACAGTCACATCATTCCCACTGTCACAGGAATTTACCAGGTCAGCTTTGCTCAGGTGGAGTTAAGTCCCACTAGATAAAATGAGCAGATGCAGCTATCCAGTTAGTGGGTCAAATTAGAGATTTACACAAAGTCCCTTGTGTGGTCCTCAAGGGAGTGATCTTCCCGCTCCAGCAGGAGCAGGGGGATGCAAAAAAAAGATGCTCTGTATATTTCAGTGTTAGCAGTCCGGTCTTCTGTCTTCTGTATGCTGAAGCATTAAGAGTTCCCTTTACTGGAACTAAGGAGCCAATCCAAAACTCCTAAAAAACAACCCCACATGATCATCCCTCCTCTACTTGGCATTTAGACAAGTACCATTCTCCTTTCGACCACCAAACTCCATTAGACAGGGAGGTTTTGTCACTCCAGAGAATGACCTTCTTACATCACATTGCACACTTTGTATATCTTGCAGTAGACAATTATGTTAATTAATCGAAGTCAAGGATAAGTCACTGCAAACAAGTTAAAGATCAATTCCCATCTGAAGTCCAGGTCACCACAAATTAAGGGAAACACATTTCCCTCTAAATGTATTATGAAGTAGACATGCTGTATTTGTGTCCTCACAAAAAGATTGCAAGGGATTACCCACAAAACTAAAAATACTAATCTACAATCTGCAATTGACCTGTGACACCTTGTAAAGAAACAATTAAAGAGTCACTTTCGAAGATTTACAGGTCGTGGTAGTCTTGGATCCAAGATTTCAGGTCGTGGTAGTCTTGGATCCAAGATTTCACTTATAAAACTTCTTATATAAAACTCCTGATATTTTGACGCAAAACATTTAAACTGAAATAATCTCAAATTGATAGTTTGCCTAAAAATGAAAATTCTTCTATCGTTTACTCACACCTTTGACTTCCATAATATATATATTTGTTCCAACATAGGCTAATCTGAAAACATAGCCAAAAACATATACATTTCTGAAGATCAAAAATTATGTAGCCACAAGTACTTATGGCTGTATTTTGTCTTTAAAATGAGCGCGGTATGGCATCGTTCCTTTTCATGCTTATCAGCTGATTGTTGTTACCAGTTGGTCTAGTAGCTCACCATGTACATTGGCGGACTTGACATGCAGAAAGAAGTAGACCGTGACAATGGGGTTTGAGTCTGGCAAAGAACGGGTTCAGAAAGCGGGTAACACAAAAACAAAAGCCAAAAAATAAAATAAACAAGTAAAAAACATGGTGCGAATGTGGAAAACAATTCTTTTTCTGGATTGTTGTCAGTTGGGTTTAGGGAAGTGGGTGGGTAGGTGGGTCAATCAGTGCTTTTGAAAACACTATTGGTTAGGTTTAGTGAAGGAGGAGAGTGGACCAGTTGATTGGTCAGGCAGTCAGTCATTCAGTCAGTCAGTAGACAGCTGCCTCTGGCGGATTTACATAAGAACAGCAGGCTCGAAAAGCACTCGCGAGAGAAATTTGCAATCTCAAAAAGTGTACACCTCTGGTGGATTCGCAAAAACAAAAACTGCCTCCTGGGACATACGTATTTGGTGCTCTCCAGAAATGTGTATAGCAGTACGTTATTTAGAATAATCCTGGGTTGATTTGTTCTTTTATTTGATGACAATTCTTGCCAGTTTTCAAAATATCTTGTCTTCAAAACATCTTCTTTGGTGATAAGAAAAAAAGGGTTGAAACCAATTAAGGGATTGTAAATGTTGAGTAAGTTTCCATTTCTGGATGAACTGCTCCTGTTTCAAACAGGTGAACAGATCTTAAACTTCAAAATGTTATGTTCTTATAGACTCCAGGACTATGTTTTGGGTGTTTGTCCAGAGGACCCATGAATAAAGAATATATAAAGAAAAACAAACAAGAGAAATACCCATGCTCTTGCACATAAAGACTAGAACATAACAGTAAGGGTCTTGCGGTGGCTGTTCGAGTTAAAGATGAGTCAGTGAATAGTGCTTTGGACTCCTTGTTAACAACAAGTGAAACAGAAATTCTCTTGAGAACTGCGAGGCAGGTAAAAATAGAAAAATAGACACAAACTACTGGAGCTGTGTATTCCAAAGAACACATCATTCTTTGAACTTCTGAAGGTGTAATCACAAAAGGTTATACTTTGAAAAGATAACACCCTTTTACAGCAAGACTTTGCAATATGGCAATATCTTTGGAGTGTTCTTTTATTGACGCTGACGTTAATCTTCCAATTGTAGTGAACTGCTTGAAAGCTTCAAAATCATGGGATGTTATCAGTATCAAAGGAGAGATCTAAATGAAGAATTTAATTATGGTGTCAGAATTATAGTCAGTTAGAGTTTGCAGGAAATTTGTCTTGGAGACCATCAGAGACGATCCACATACAAAGACAGACAACAAGTTAACATTAACACCACCAACAGTTACCTTTTAAAGTACCATCAAGATAGTTAACAATTTAGGCAAGGCAGGGCAATAATGAAAAATACAAATAAAACGAAAATATATACAGGGATAAATTACTTCAACCAAGGCTCATTCTAAATACGTACCCCTATGTACATTTCTGGAGAGCGCCAAATACGTCCCAGGAGGTACGTTTTTTTTGCAGTTTTTGCACCAGAGGTGGCTGTGTATGCTTTTTGAGATTTAATTTTTTTTTTCACCAGTGCCATTCGTGCCTGCTCTTCTCACGTAAATCCACTAGAGGCCGCTGTCAACTGAGGCCATGTTTACACTAATAAGTTTTCATTTTAAAAACACATAAATTTTGCTATGGTTACTCCTTCCGTCTACACTACCCCAGAGTTTTTGAGTGCCAAAAACGGAGCATTTTGAAAACTCTGAAGAGGCCATTTTCATTTTAAAATGCTGCTGCTCTGTGTCAGAGTGGATGGGGGGAAACAGAGACATCTGAAAATGGAGGCGTGGCTGCAGACAGTCGCCTCTCTGATTGGGGCGTTTCCCTCAATATTAAGTAGCCTACACTGTTCCCTTTGAAGATTTACCTGACATGTCGACAGTTTGTTTTCCATATCGAACTTGCGAAGTCTGAACTTTGTGTAGGCTACTTTATATAATGTCATTCACATCACCCTGGCTATCTTAACAATAACATGAAAACATGATATGAGGAACTGTCTATTTTTGATATTAACATCTTAATAGACACCAAAAACGTTGAGGCATCGTGTAGCTACATATTTATATGACCGTCATCTTCACTGTATGCATATTTATAACAAAACGGAGCCTATAACATAACTGTCTCCTTTCCTTTTCATTGAAAATAAGAAATTATACCATCGTCTCTTTTGCTAAATATCAGTTTTAATAATCAATAATGGCCATTATAAAAGTATAACATACAATTAGTTTATGCAATATAGGAAATAAAGGCAAGCACTCAGTCTAACGTGCAGAATCAGTGTACATGGTTACATAAATTTATTTATTAACTTATCTTTGCGCTCTGCCAAAACACGTTACCTGGGAACAAGTAATAGACTCAAAAGGCCAAAGTCGGGGAATATGTCGTTAGATAGAGACAACAAGTTTTTGGTCTCAAAGCACCTGCTGACTTCCTGGATGCAGCGTTATGCCAGTATGTGTGTTGTGTTGTCATGTGATGTGCATTTTCAGTGGTGTAGTGTGGACAGAGAGCTGTTCAGAAACGCTTAGTGAAACGCCAGTATGGACTTTTAGAATGAATCATTTTCATTCTAAAATGCCGTTTTAAAACATTTTAGTATAAGCGGGGCCTGACTGACTGACTGACTCACCAACTGACCCATCCCCCCCCCCCACCCCCTTCTCTAAAACCAACAGATAGGGTTTTAAAAAGCACCAGTTGACCAGCACCCACCCACTTCCCTATACCCAACCAACAATGTTTTGAAAAGCAAAACCCTTGCAGCAGCATGATTTTTACCACATTCTCACCCTGTTATTTACATCTTTGTTTTATTTTTTGGCTTCTGTTTTTGTTTTGCCTGCTTTCTGGAACTTTTCTTCACTGGACTCGAACCCCATCAGCACGATCAACTCCGCTCTGCGCTCTGTATCTTCCAACGTATGCGGCGAGCCACTGGCCAAACTGGTAACAAAAGCAGTCCACACAGCGGTAAGCGGGCAGCTAGTAAGCACAAATAGAAATGGCATCACACCGCCCTGTATCGTTTGTATCAAAGATGAGACGCAGACATAAGTTCATCTGGCTACATAATTTACAATCTCCAGACATGTATATAGAGCTATATTTTAAGAATAAGCCTTTGTTTAAATACTTTGTGTAGAGTTTACCTCACCACTACACTGCATAAAGAAACTCTACATCGAAAAAGGCTCAAGTTAGCATTTATGTACTTGAAGTACTATCATCTTTAGGAGAGTGGGTTTTTCAACCATTTTGTAGTAAAATCCTTGAAATAAGGTCTATGGGTAACACAAGGTTTACTAGGTTGATTCCACAATCCTTGGTTGACCAGGGGCTCGTTTTTCATACATAGATTACACAGTTAGCAGGATTTGATTATTGACGATGATTGAGATGCAGATCACTTTAGAAATATCACAATGCCTTTTTTACACCACTGAGATTAAGATTAATAAAATGCTAAATGCTACACTCTTGACATATGAAAGTGTAAAGCCTGTACAAATAGCCTACAACAAATGTTAAATTGCATATCATTGACCCAACTGTTACTGGAATTTAAGTAGTAGTAGGTGATATTATTACACCATTAGAGTCAGCCTTAGTAATGCAAGCTGAGACTGCATTTCTCAGAGATACAATGTCAGACACAATGCACTCAGTGTAGCTTGTGATGTCACTGCTAGGCGTAGGACGATAACCGTTTTCAAAGTATACCGCGGTTTAGAAAAGTCAAGGTTTTCATACCGCCAACATTTTCTGCTATACTGTTCCTAAGGTATGTGTAAGATTTTTTATTTACATTTTTTACTTTTTTTTTTGGTGTAAACTGTAAAGACGTCTGTGTTTTTTAAACAAATGAAGACAGCAGAAGTCAATGATTAACTTGAATTATTTAGCCTGACATGTTTAATGCTCCAAAATACTTTAAATGTTTCTCCAAATAAAATATATTGTGTTCAAAGGGGAAAAGGGTTTTGTTTTTTTTATCCAGACATTTAAAAAGAATATATTTTAGAGCAGTAATCACGATACCGTCATACTGTGAAACCGTGATAGTTTTATCTAAGGTTGTCATACCGCCAGAATCTTATACCGGCCCATGCCTAGTCACTGCGAGGGGTAGGGTTAGGTGTGGGCATTAAAAATAGCTCATATTGCAACAGCACCAGGTCTGCATCCAAACCCCCCTCTTCATCACACTGCTGTCTGGCCACCAGCCAACTGCTGCCTTGACAATCATATTTTTGAGGAACAAGAGATCTGTAACAAACACCAAACATCAACACATGCAGAAATCTCAGATCAATTAATCCAGATGTTTTAATCTGATTTGCAAACTTGGAGAACCAAATTAGGCGGAGATCAGGCTCTGGATCCAGGATCTGTCAAAGTCATCTTAGGTTGTATAAATCAGGTATGAAGAATGGACCTTTGACATCAATAACTTCAACATTCATTCATTCATTCATTCATTCATTCATTTATTCATTCATTCATTTTCTTTTTATCTAAGTCGCTTTATTTGTCTGGGGTCACCACAGCGGAATGAACCACCAGCTTATCCAGCATATATTCTACGCAGTGGATGCCCTTCCAGCTGCAACCCATCACTGGGAAACATCCATCCATTGCACCACCGTGCTGCCAACTTCAACATACAGTAATAAAATAAATGCACATACACAGCGGCCTTTGACGGATTTGTAAAAACAAAAACTGCAAAAAGAAAGTATCTCCTGAAACATATTTGGCGCTTTCCAGAAATGCACATAGGGGTACGTAATCAAAATGAGCCTGGATTGAAGTAATTCATACCCATATCCAGTGTTGGCAAGGGCGTAAATCTGATTTAACACTAGGGGGGGACAATAAATATAAAATTTCCCTTGAGTAATTTTTTGAGGGGGACACAAATAATACAGTCAAATTGTACTTCTAAAGATATGTCCCCAGTTAAAAACTTTGGCTCTATCATTATTATTGCAGCATGGAGACTCAGGTTCAATGACAACAGATGTGTACGGTCAACACTGACTCCTGAAGCAGAAGAAATGCAGGAGAGATGTTTTCTAAACTCATAATAACTCACTTGTTTACATTACACTTGTTAAATGGACAGATCATTCTGTAAATAGGTGAGGCTGTGATGTTTATCTGCTGAACTGAACAGCCACAACACTAAAAACATTAAAGAAACTGCTCATCCAAATAAAAACTGTCATTATCCCTTCACACCCTTACCTGACACTGTACATCTGACTGACCCTGCTCTGCCTCAATATTTTCCTTTTCTTTTGCCTGTGAATGATATTGTGACATTAGTATTTACATAAGCACCCATTCTTAAAGCCAAATTGCCTTAATATGTGAACTTTTTGTATTTATTGGCGTTTAAGTGCACTGAAAAATAATCTTATGTCCACTTTCCTTTTCTCTGTCACTTTATCTAGTCACTGCAAGGCAAGATTAAACACAATGGTAATTCAAAGTGCTTTACATGAAGTACATAAAACTATAAAAATAATCACAACAATAAAAACAAGGAATTAAAAAAAGGTTAAAGTTGTTGTTTTGAATTAATTGTCATGTACGAACAGAATGGAAATTGATAGAGAAATACAGCGGGGTCAGTTCAGACGTAGTACGTGCTCATTTAGCAAAGCACAGCTACAAAATATACTAATTGTGGCCGTTTATGTTGTAAACATTATGCCATCTCGTCACAAATAAAACATTGCATGGCAAATTTGGTGCGTTAGCTGCAGTGCACTTTGCAACAAGCTAACGCGTTAACTAGATGGGTAACATTTCAGTCGCTATAGCAGACACATGGAAAATACATCGGTAATCTGCATTTTTACCGCAAATAATTTATGAATGAGTCTGTATCAACAACATTAAAGAGAATAGCTTTATTTACAGTGAATAAAGTACCCTCCTCACTGGCGAGCATCTAGAACTGAGCCGAGGCGTCACACACCTGTCTTGTGCGTGTGCGCTGCACATATTATTGCACATTTTATTACACAACAATAAAAGATGCATATCGCTCCGTGGCCAGAGCAGCTCTAGGACTGTCCGATTACTGCCTGGTTCATCTTATACCAACTTACAGGCAAAAACTTAAAACTTAATGAACATGTTTTACTATATTTCAGAATGATTCTATTTAGACCTGATGGGTACATCACACTGCACACTGATAGGGCAGTGTTTCTAATTCTACCGCTATTACTCAAATACGTTATGCATTGTCTAGTCCAGGGGTAGCTAACATTGCTCATGGAGGACTACATTTATGCAAATCTCATTTCAAAATCTGCATTCTCCAAAGGTCACATTTCTTGGCCACATATGAGATGAGGATGAGGCCACTTTGAAGATGTCTCATTTTGAAAAAGAAACCATTACGTGCACAAGTATAAGAAAAAAAAAAACTGCAGTAATTACAGCTCACAAGAAATAAGTTAATTCACTTAAAACTAAAACTTAAAACTACTAAGCCAGTATTAAGGACTGTTAAGAGATGGACCAACGACACAGAGCAGGTCTTACAAGCCTGTTTTGAATGCACTGACTGGAGTGTTTTTGAAGCTGCAGCCACTGACCTGGACGAGCTCACAGAGACTGTAACATCCTACATTAGTTTCTGTGAGGAGTTATGCATCCCTACCAGAACCTACTTATCATTTAACAATGATAAACCATGGTTCACACCAAAACTTAGACAGCTTCGTCAGGTCAAAGAGGATGCCTACAGGAGTGGGGACAGGATTCTCTACAACAAGACCAGGAACACTTTAACAAAGGAGATTGGTCTGGCTAAAAAGAACTACGCAAAAAAGCTGGAAAACCAGTTTTCTGCTAACGACCCTGCATCAGTGTGGACTGGTCTGAGAACCATCACGAATTACAAATCATCTCCCCCCAGTATCGATGGCAGTAAACTTCTCGCTAACGACCTGAACACGTTCTACTGCAGATTTGACACCTGCGACCAGACACCCTCTACACAGCCATCAACACCTCTACCCACCTCGAGCCACAACCGCCCTGACCATCTTTCTACACAGCCATCAACACCTACAGACATCTCCCTCTCCCCCCCTGATCTTCAGATCAGTGAGGTTAATGTGCGTCAGGTCTTCAGTAAACAGAAGAGAAGGAAAGCACCAGGCCCAGACGGTGTCTCACCAGCCTGTCTGAGAACCTGTGCTGACCAGCTGGCTCCCATTTTCTCGCAGATCTTCAACAGATCATTGGAACAACCCATAGTTCCATCCTGCTTCAAACGTTCCACCATCATCCCGATCCAGAAGAAACAAAAGATCACCGGACTCAACGACTACAGACCTGTTGCCTTAACATCTGTGGTCATGAAGTCATTTGAAAGACTGGTTCTAGCGTATCTGAAAGACATCACCGGACCTTTGCTGGACCCCCTACAGTTTGCCTATAGAGCAAACCGGTCTGTGGATGATGCAGTCAACATGGGACTGCATTATACCCTACAACATCTGGACAAACCAGGGAACTATGCAAGGATTCTGTTTGTGGACTTCAGTTCTGCCTTTAACACCATCGTCCCATCACTGCTCGAGCACAAACTGACCCAGCTCTCTGTTCCTAGCTCTGTCTGTCAGTGGATCACCAGCTTTCTGACAGATAGACAACAGCTAGTCAGAATGGGCAAAATCACGTCTGACAGCCGCACCATCAGTACTGGTGCCCCCCAAGGATGTGTTCTCTCCCCACTGCTCTTCTCCCTGTACACCAACGACTGCACCGCAAAAGATCCCTCCGTCAAGCTCCTGAAGTTTGCGGACGACACTACTGTTATCGGCCTCATCCGGAACGGTGACGAGTCTGCATACAGACAGGAGGTGGAGCGGCTGGCTTTATGGTGCAGATACAACAATCTGGAGCTGAACACGCTCAAAACGGTGGAGATGATAGTGGACTTCAGGAGAAACCCCCCTGCACTCCCCCCGCTCACCATCATGGACAGCACTGTGGCTGCAGTGGAGTCATTCAGGTTCCTGGGCACCACCATCTCTCAGGATCTGAAGTGGGACACTCACATAGACTCTATTGTGACAAAAGCCCAGCAGAGACTGTACTTTCTTCGTCAGCTGAGGAAGTTTAATCTGCCACAGGAGCTGCTCGTGCAGTTCTACTCAGCTGTCATCCAGTCCATCCTCTGCACTTCAATCACCGTCTGGTTCGCCTCAGCAGCCAAATCTGACCTCCGTAGACTACAGCGAATAGTCCGGACTGCTGAACGAATAACTGGCACTACCCTTCCTACACTTCAAGAACTGTACTCTTCCACAGTGAGTAAAAGGGCTCGCAAAATCACCCTGGACGCCTTGCACCCAGCACACTTCCTGTTTGAACTGTTACCGTCTGGCCGGCGCTACAGAGCACCGAGCACAAAAACTGTCAGACACAGGAAAAGTTTCTTTCCTCAGGCCATCTACCTCATGAACAGTTAACATTTCTCTTATTGTGCAATAAATGTGCAATACTTCCTCACACGCACTTGTACACAGCACCTTATAACAATATACAATGCAATACTTCTTACGCATTTGTACACAGCACCTTATAACAATATATAATGCAATACTTCTCCTTGCGCATTTGTACACAGCACCTTATAACAATATATAATGCAATACTTCTTACGCATCTGTACACAGCACCTTATAACAACGTACAATGCAATACTTATGCTTTTGCACACAGCACCTTATAACCTGTATATTTATAACAAATCTGTACATACATTTCAACATCCAGATCGTTGGACTGACTGCATCTCTGTTTAATGTCTATCGTCTTCTTTTATTATATTTATTCTGTGTTGTCACTTGTCACTTTATGAACACTGGAAGCTTCTGTAGCCAAAACAAATTCCTTGTGTGTGTGAAACACACTTGGCAATAAAACTGATTCTGATTCTGATTCTGATTCTGATAAACCGGGAAAAGCAGTGGACCAAACCACTGTGAGAAAGAGGAGGGGAACTCAATAGTTTCTAAACGCATTTTAAATGCGAAATGCGTTTTTTATTTCTACATATACAGTTATTTTAGGTATACACATATATTTTTCACAATACAGTGCAATTTTTTTTTTACTTTTTGTTTTTGGGAGGGGGGGACAACCCTCGGATGGGAGGGGACATGTCCCCCCTGTCCCCCCCGGGATTTGCGCCCCTGAGTGTTGGGTGTAACGCGTTACTAAGTAACTAGTAGTCATAAACAGACATAAAAGTAGTCATAAAAGTAGACATGGTAGTCATAAAGCGGAAGATGTCGGACTCAGCTGAAGCGAGTGGCTGTTTTATGAAATGAAAATATTCCCAGACAAGAACATTACAGTATTAATCAATTTATTTTTCCTCATTGCACGCCTGCGTGCTTTAGCGCGCGGCTTTTTCAAGGCTATCGCGCACCTTACATGGGCTGGTTTAGGAAGATTACTATGAGAAAGGCTAGAATAACTACGCAGATGTGACAGAGGGAGTCAGCGAATTTAACATGACTGATGCTGCTCTGTTTACAGAGTAATAAGACACCTTTTGCTCGATCGGATCACAGGTAAACAAGAGAGACACAATCCAGTTCAAAAACATGCCGTATAAATCTTAAGCCTTTTGTCCACTTCCTATCATATTGCACGGGCTTTCATTCTAATACCGCGAAAAATAATGCTTTTTTTGTAAAGATTACATGATCCTGCCTGATCGATAGATATGCAGAATAGTATTTAAGAAGGTTACATTGCATACTAAAAATTATTATGCATGTAATTATTATAGATTTTTTTTTTAATAGAATATAATAAAGATGATTCAGAAAACTAAAAGGCTAAACTATTTCATGATTGACTCATATGTTTTATCTAAGTATTTATTATTTACAGAGTTAAATTTTATTATTTGTCCACTCAAGGTTTATAGGGATTTCAAGAAGTATTTAGTTAAATTACTTATTGAGTAATTAAGTTACTTTTCAGACACAGTAATTCGATAAGTATTTTAAATACAATGTTGATTAAGTAATTAGTAATTAGTAATTAATTACTTTTTTAAAGTAACTTACCCAACACTGCCCATATCTGTTGTCATTTTAATTTGTTAAGTATCTCGATGGTACTTTAAAAGGTAACTGTTGGTGGGGTTAATGTTAACTTGTTGTCTGTCTTTGTATGTGGATCATCTCTGAGGGACAAATTTCCAGCAAAAGACAAATTTCCAGCAAAAGACAATAAAATAAACTGACTATAAGTCTGACAACATAATTAAGTTCTTCATTCAGATCTCTACTTTAGTACTTATAACGTCCCATGATTTTGAGGCTTTTGAGCAGTTCACTACAATTAGAAGATTAATGTCAGGATCTTTCAAAGTCATCTTAGATCGTATAAATCAGGTATGTAAAAACTGTCATCAATAACTTCAACATACAGTACATTCATTCATTTTCTTTTCAGTTTAGTCCCTTTACTTCAACATGCAGTATAATAATATAAATGTCGTGAGAAGACTTGCATAGCCCCTTTGAGAAAGTAAATAAATGCAATAGTAATATTCCACATTCATCAGTTGCTCACTAGTCTGCTTGTATGGTTTCATTGTGTTTGTTTTCAAGCAAACTACTCTGTGCCGGACCTTACGGCAAAACAGACAGAGATGACTAGGTCAGAATACTTTGAAACCAAAGCAAAGAAGAAAAAGCCCCAAAAGCAACACCACCCAAGACCTGGCCGAATTAGAGCCAGTATGTCTACAATAGTACAGTCTTAAACCAATGCATGCTTCTTAAGAACTCCAGCGTAACTCTTCAAATGTGTCCTAAAAAACATGCTGTGTCTTTTTTCTAAGAAAAACACAAGGTAACATAAACATGAGGTTTCGCAGAATTTCCCTCAGAAGAGAGACAGAACCAGATTCCCAAGAGGCCTTTTTGACCTCTTTCTTTGAACACAGAACCCTGACACCTTGTAATGTCACAGACAATGCTTTATTTAACCAAAACTTCATGTAATAATAATAATAATAATAATAATAGGCAGTTCATTCCACTGTGGCGACCCCGGATTAATAAAGGGACTAAGTTAAAAAGAAAATGAATGAATGAATGAATGATTGAACGAATAATAATAATAATAATAATAATAATAATAATAATAATAATAATAATAATAATAATAATAATGATAATGATAATAATAATAATAATAATAATAATAATAATAATAATAATAGGGGCAGCAGTGGCTCAGTGGTTAGCACTGTCGCCTCACAGCAAGAAGGTCACTGGTTCGAGTCCCCGCTGGGTCAGTTGGCATTTCTGTGTGGAGTTTGCATGTTCTCTCCGTGTTCGCGTGGGTTTCCTCCGGGTGCTCCGGTTTCCCCCACAAGTCCAAAGACGTGCTTTAGGTGAATTGGGTAGGCTAAACTGTCTGTATGTGAGTGAATGAGTGTGTATGGATGTTTCCCAGTGATGAGTTGCAGCTGGAAGTGCATCCTCTGCGTAAAACATTTGCTGGATAAGTTGGCGGTTCATTCCACTGTGGCGACCTTAGATTAATTACAGGAATAAGCCGAAAAGAAAATGAATGAATGAATGAATGAATCTGTTTAGAAGCTATGTTTGCTATGGTCATACAGTTGAGTCTAAAATGTCATGGCACAAAGAAAGAAAGTGCATAAATTTCAACACACCGTCTTATTTCTTCTAAGGAAACCATGGTTACGGTCATAACTAGAGAGGTTTTCAAATGAATTAACTTATTTCTTGTGAGCTGTAATTACTGCAGTTTTTTTTTTTTCTTATACTTGTGCACGTAATGGTTTCTTTTTCAAAATGAGACATCTTCAAAGTGGCCTCATCCTCATCTCATATGTGGCCAAGAAATGTGACCTTTGGAGAATGCAGATTTTGAAATGAGATTTGCATAAATGTAGTCCTCCATGAGCAATGTTAGCTACCCCTGGACTAGACAATGCATAATGTATTTGAGTAATAGCGGTAGAATTAGAAACACTGCCCTATCAGTGTGCAGTGTGATGTACCCATCAGGTCTTGGTAAATAGAATCATTCTGAAATATAGTAAAACATGTTCATTGTAATGCGTTTCTTTGCAACAGAGTGGTATTCCTTGACATACAGCATGTACCAGGATTTTCGCTGTAACAACTATAACAACAAATAAAGGAAATCCACACACTCATACTTGCAAGAAAGCCAACACATACTATTACAAATGTCAATCACTTGAGTAGTAGCCAGGAATGATTATACGGCGACTGTTGTAATTATCCCAGCCATGCCTCTGAAGCCGTCAGGCAATAAACACATCTGACCCTAATTGCTGCTCAAATTAGGTGCTGATTTTACATATTGCTGATTATAGGTCTGAGGCTGGATTCACACAAAAAAATAATAATAATAATTAAGTTATGAAACTGGTTATGCATTGTAAAAGTTTTTAAAGACCCATAAACCACACAGGTTCGTCCAATATCGTGTTAATCTTAATAGTCCTTTTAGAGTAAAACTCCTGTGTTTTTTATTTAAAAGTGCATTTTTATATTGGATAAAGTAAAACATTATGGTTTCTGATTATTAGTACCTTTATTAATATGGGGTCGCGACAGCGGAATGAACCATCAACTTATTCAGCATATGTTTTACGCAGCGGATGCCTTTTTCAGCTGCAACCATCACTGGGAAAAATTTATACACTTCCATTCACACACATACACTACGGACAATTTAGCCTACCCAATTCACCTATAGCACATGTCTTTGGACTTGTGGGGGAAACCAGAGCACCAGGAGGAAACCCATGCAAACACGGAGAGAACATGAAAACTCCATACAGAATTGCCAAATAACCCTGCCGAGGCTCAAAACAGAGACCTTCTTTCAGTGAGGCGCTACCAACTGCACCACCCCGGTTTCTCTCAAAGTAATATTTTCAACATAGGTTCATTCTGAAAACATAGCCCTATTTACATTTCTGGAGATCGTGAATTATGTAGCCAGAGGAACGTATGACTGCATTTTAAACCTAATAATATTGTAAATATTGTTCAATTTCCTGCACAGAACAATCATTTCTCTTCTTAATACCTCAGTGGATCTGTCACGATCACCAGCGATCTCTCCGCTATCAGAGATCGCTGGTTCACTCATGCTTCTGGGAACTACAGATCGGCCATGTTTGGACTACAACTCCAGTCATGCAGCACACACACACACACTCCTGCTCCATATCACGACTGATTGCACACACACAAGCGGAGGACCATCATGACTGATTACACACACTACATAAACAGCACACACACTCTCATTCGGCGCAGTAAGATTATTACCTGTTGTGACTCGTAACGGTGTTTCTTTGTTCCAGTCTTTTTCCGTGTTTCTTGACTTCGTCCTGTTATTTGTTATATTCCTTGCCAGCAACCTGCCTTCTGATCTATTTTTTGACCAAGTTTTTGGATTTGCCTTGTATATTGCTATACGTTTTTTTATTAAATATCTGCATTTGGATCCTCGCCTCCGTTGCCTCCGTCACCCATACCGTAACAGAATCTTACTGCCACAAGAGGACCCAGCAGATTTTTCAGTATGGCATTTTTTCAGCGCCCAGCTTCCACCCAGCAGAAAGGACCCCAAGACCAACCCCTAGCCAGAGGACTGCCTTACCTGCAAAATCATCGCCCCTTCTGCATTTTCGCCGAGGATCTCCTCGAGGCAGTCCGGGGGCTTGGGTTTAGAGAGACCACCCTCATCCACATCTTTCTGGCTGGATTGGATGAGCCTTTTGATTGGGAGGAGCTGGGCGATCTTGGTAAATGGACTTATTGGGAGGTGGTGGAATTTGTTTGCCTGAAGAAGGAGAGGGAGTACCTGCAGGGGGAATGGACCCCTCTCTTCACCACCAGCACCACCTCCCAGTCCATGGAAAACCCCCAAGGGTTAACCCGCACCCAAAAGCGGAGGAGAAAGAGAAAGGCCTCTTCGTCAGTGCTGGCTCCAGCTCCAGAGTGCCCACCAGTGTCTGCTCCAGCCCCAGTGCGCCCGCCAGTGTCTGCTCCAGC
>CAIGQQ010004432.1:3611485-3631099 GCA_903798035.1 Danio albolineatus | reverse complement strand
ATATATATATTTATATACATTTTTTTAATAATATATAAAATATTCACTATTTTAGAAACAATATATTTTCTGGTGGGTGTTTAGCAGTTATTTGAATGCTGTTGCTCTTGGACGAGATGTCACTGCATTCTTTTAGTAATGGTCATTTTGTTGATAAGGGGCCTGAGAAGATTCTCCATGGTTCCATGTTTTTGCCATCTGTGGATAATGGCTCTCACTGGGGTTCGCTGCAGTGCCGAGGCTTTAGAAATGATTTTATAACCTTTTCCAGACTGGTAGATCTCAATTATTTTCTTTCTCATTTGTTTGTTTTTGAATTCCTTTGAATCTTGGTGTCACAATCACCAGTGATCCAGCCTGTGGATCACCTACAAATCCGCCATTAAATGTACTACAAGATCCAGTCATGCACCACTCACAAACCTGGCCTAGATCCCATGATTGCAGACCGAAACAGCTGAAGCTACTCATGAACTGATTACTAGGACTATTTATACAGCACACACACACACACACACAGACACACCCAAACACACACACACTCTTCAGTGCTGAGTCTTGTTAAACTGAACTGTGAACATTACGACGCGTTTTCCTTGCCTTGCCTTGCCTTGTCTTCTGTGTTTTACCCTAGCCTTGTTTGTTTTATGTTGTCTGCTGCCTGCCTTTTGACCATCTGCCTGTTTATTGACCATGATTCTGGATTCCCATGTACATATGTTTGCTTCTGTGCTGACTGTTGCTTGCCTGACCATTCTCTGTATAATAAACTCTCATGGAAAAAAATCTGATGGAAAAATTACAAAAAAAAAAAAAAAAAAAAAATAAAGATATATAGATATATATATATATATATATATATATATATATATATATATATATATAATGATAAATGTACTCAAAATGTACTCGTTACCCAACAATTTTACTCAAGTAAATGCAATGAAGTAAATGTAATTTGTTACTACCCACCTCTGTGTCCACTTCACGTTACACTTGGCATGATGTCTAGCTTTTGGTCTACTTCATTTTGTCAGGCAGGTCCCATTGAACTGATTTTTTAATTGCAAACAGGTGTGGCAGTAACCAGGCCTGGGCGTGGCTAGTGAAATTGAACTCAGGTGTGATAAATCAGGAAGGGTTTTTCTTTTTCCACACATGCAGTTCATGCAGGTCATGCAGTTTTCTATTTTGTTTTCCCTTAATAATAAAAACCTTCATTTCAAAACTGCATGATATGTTTAGTTGTGTTATCTTTGACTAATATTTAAATGTGTTTGATGATCACCACACTTTTCACACCACTGTACCTTTATCGTACGCCATTATATAGATAAGGCAAAGTAAATACAGCAGAAAACCATTCATTCATTAATTTTCCTTCGGCTTAGTCCCTTATTTATCAGGGCTTGCCACAGTGAAATAAAATGCCAACTATTTTGTCATATGTTTTACACAGCAGATGCCCTTTCAGCTGTAATCCAGTACTGGGAAACACCAATACACACTCTTACTTTCACACACACTCATACACAACGGCCAATTAAGTTCATCCAGTTCACCTGTACCGCATGTTTTTGGACTTGTAGGGGAAACTGGAGCACTCAGAGGAAACCCTGGCAAATATGGGGATAACATGCAAACTCAACACAGAAATGACAACTAGCCCAGCTGGGACTCAAACCAGCAACCTTCCTGGTATTAGGCAACAGTGCTAACCATTGAGCCACTCTGCCGCCAAGCAGAATATCATAATAGTCCAAATATTTTCTAATAAAGATTTAATAGCTTGTTCCAGGAGCTTTCTATATTTTTTGTGTATTTCAGCAGCACTCTTGGTTCACTGCTCTTGAAGAATACTCGAAACATGCCTGGTTGAATAGCTTTCAGGCAGTATGGTGCATTGAGATTTCTCAGCTCAGGTGGCAGAAGTTCAGCGGAGAACCATGCTGGCACTATTAAGCCAGATCTAATAACGTCACAGGAGGCGAGCTGGCCAGAGTCGACTGGCCTCTCAGTGCAACGACACCAAGATGCACTGACTTTTTGTTTGTAAGACTAAATCAAGCGGAAGCAGCGTCAGCACACTACACCTTATGTCTAAAACATCACACGACAGCCCAACAAGAAATGGTAGAATGAGCAAATAAACAAGGCATTATTTTCATGCCATGTTTTATAATATATTGTAGGAAAAGTGATCTTATATTTACTGTCTAAAAAGTTAATGTGTACGCCTTAAATCTGGCACTGAGAAGTACAATACAGTTGAAGTCAGAATTTTTAGCACTCCTGAATTATTAGCCAATTTCTATTTAACGGAGAGATTTTTTCAACACATTTCTAAGCATAATAGTTTTAATAACTCACTTCTAATCGCTAATTTATTTTATCTTTGCCATGATGACAAAACAAAATATTTTACTAGATATTTTTCAAGACACTTCTATACAGCTTAAAGTGACATTTAAAGGCTTAACTATGTTAGTTAGGTTAACTATGCAGGTTAGGGTAATTAGGCAAGTCATTGTATAACGATGGTTTGTTCTGTAGACTATTAAAAATATATATATAGATTAAAGGGGCTAATAATTTTGACCCTAAAATGTTTTTTAAAAAATGTAAAACTGCTTTTATTCTAGCCGAAATAAAACAAATAAGACTTTCTTCAGAAGAAAAAATATTATCGGAGATACTGTGAAAATTTCCTTGCTCTGTTAAACATAATTTAGGAAATATTTTTAAAAGAAAACAAAAATCAAAGCAGGGCTAATAATTCTGACGTCAACTGTATTTAATATGTAAGTCACACTGGACACTGGCTTTACAAAACATACACTACATGTAATAAATAGATAAATAGATTCGTATCATCATACTTTAGGCATAGGCCGGTATAGGATTCTGACGGTATGATAACCTTGGACAAAAATATATTTCTGTCTGTAAAATATATTTCTGTTTCACGGTTTCATGATATTGTGATTACTGCTTTAAATTATTAATTCTTTTTAAATGTCTGGGGGAAAAATAAAAATAAATTTTCCCCTTTGTACACAATATATTTTATTTTTGAGAAACATTTTAAATATTTTGGGATAGTAAACATGTCAGGCTAAATGATTCAAGTGAATCATTGACTTCTGCTGTCTTCATTTGTTTCAAAAACACAGATTTCTTTACAATTTACAACAGCATCTTTGGATATCTTTTCTGGTGGAGATACTGTCGTCCTAAAAAAATATAAAAAAATGTAAATAAAATATCTTACATATACCTTAGGAACAGTATAACAGAAAAATTTTGTCGATTTTAAAACCTTGACTTTTCATTTTCTTTTTTTTAGGCATCATACATACCCAAAAAAGTGTATATCTGTTTCAAAATTGTATGAATTTGTGAATTTCTACACTTCAAACTACTTATTTACTTATTTATGAGCTGAAACACCACAATTGCCGAAATATTTTTGGACAACTGAAAGGACACCTATTTTACCCCTTTTTCCAAGATTTAAGATGTCTTTTGTGTCTCGAGAATGTGTCTGTAAAGTTTCAGCTCAAAATCAGAATATTGAATTTTCTGCTCTGCACAACCATTTAGCGGGTTTTGTTGCCTGTGACTTTCATGCACACACACACACAGACAGCGGACATACACACACACAGTGGGTGCATTTAACTTTGCATTGTTTTTGCACAGCAAATGCGACAGGATATCCACTGCTGTATTGACATTTGTTATGTTAATGTTCAAAATAAGCCTGATTTAAAGTCCACACACCAGGATTGAAGCAGCATTCATTCATTCATTCATTCATTCATTTTCTTTTCAGCTTAGTCCCTTTATTATTCTAGGGTCGCCACGACAGAATGAATCGCCAACTTAACCAGCCTTCCAGCTGCAATCCATCACTGGAGAACATCCATACACACTCACTCACACGCATACACTATGGACAGTTTAGCTTACCCAAGTCACCAATACCACGTCTTTGGACTTGTGGGAGATACCGGAGCACCCAGAGGAAACCCACGCAGACATGGTGGGAACATGCAAACTCCACACAGAAATGCCAACTGACCCAGCCGAGGCTCAAACCAGCGACCTTCTTGCTGTGAGGTGATCGTGCAACCCACTGCGCCACTATGACACACTATTGAAAAGTTATACATCAGGCAAAAAATAATATCAACTTCCTAACAAGTTGCAACACATACTGTATTTGTATACACTGCAATTAATGTGATAACTTATTAAAAGCTCATTGTGGTCATTTTTTAAAGCTATCTTTCCTTGGCACATTGCCTGTAACAACCATTTTAGGAGAGTTTGTGGTTCGGTCTTATTGTGGTTCAGTCTTAGGGTGCTCTTCACTACTGATTTTGGAAAATGTGACTGATTTAGGAACTAGTTTTAGAGATTAAATACTTTAGGAGTCTTACATTTAGGACTGACACGTCCATTATGTTTAGAACTTAGGAGCTACTTTTATCCTTAACGGGAGTTCATGCATAGTTCATGCAAAAAATTAAAAAATTAAAAAATAAATAACTTCTGTCATCATTTACTCACGATTCACTTGTTCAAAACCTATTTTAGTCTCTTTGTTCTGTTGAACACAAAAGAAGATATTTTGAAAAATCTTAATAGCTGGCATCCCCTTCCTAATATGAAAGTCGATGGGCACCAGCAACTAGCATACTCCAAAAATATTATTTTGTGGTCAACAGAAGAAAGAATCACATAAATTTTTAAAACCACGTGAGGGAGGATAACTAATGAGTAGGGCCACACGGAATCTGCGCGCGCAGAATTCCGCAGATTCTTACCCCATCATTGATTCTGTTTATTTTTTTTAGTAAATGTGTAAAAATTATATTTATTCAGTTTTTTAAATTAATTTCAGTAATAATACTGACTAATATGAAAATATTCATATGATTTATTTACAATACAGTTTGTAGAGTAATATTTTCTGTCTTTTAGTAGATATTTTATATGAGAGACTGGATTTGTTTACCAAATAAAGTGGATCTAATTAGATTCACATTGTAAACATTAAATAAAAGTTAAAAAGGTATTACTTTTTATTACATATATTAAGGTTTTAGTTATGATACTCCCAAAATCATTCCGCATAAATCCGCAGATTTGTAACAAAATTCCACGCAGAAATTGGCCCTACTATAATAGATTGGCTCTACTAATGAGGTACTTTTGATTTTTGGGTGAACTATCCCTTTAAGATTTTTTGTGAATTCATGCACTGGTTATGGACAAGCTGATTAAACAAATATCAAATATAAATAATGGCAGTGGGAGTGCATTTTCCCTTTTTATAGTAGTTTAAATAGCAATAGTATGTTAGAAAAAAGGCAACACAAAAGAGAGCACTGGGACAAAAAAACACATACTCTACACACTTCATAATGTAATGTAATATAGCGCATTTCATCGTGTTTGGCCATACACCCAAAGCGCATCATGAGGGGGGTATCTCCACACCACCACCAGTGTGCAGCCTCTACTTGGATGATGCACTGGCAGCCACAGGACAACGGCGCCAGTGCACTCACCACACACCAGCTATAGGTGGAGACAGTGATAGAGCCAATTCAGTGGATGGGGATGATTAAGGGTGCTTTCACACTTGGTTCAATAGCCTGGACCGTACCCAAGTTCGATTGTCCCCCCTTGCCACCTGCTTGGTTGGTTTGTGTTCACACTGTCTTTTTTCCTTCTGAACCCCGGTACGCTTGCGTCATCAAGCCGATGTTTTGTGTACGTCTGTTGCCAGGCGACGGACACGAAAGCAAAGCGGCAAACGGGAGAGACGTCCGCACATCGCGGTTGTTTTGCTTTAACTGAACCTTTTGGTTTAGAACATACAGAAATTGGCTCGCGTCTATCTGCCGCAAACATATTATACACGTTCAGAACATCACGTGATGTCCCAGCTGTTTTTGGAGGAGACAAGCATTATCACTGTGTTTGCTCTGTCTCAGTCGCGCTTGTCAGCGCGTGATACTCAGACAGACACACACACACACACACACACACACACACACACACACACACACACACGAATGAACGTTATAAAACCTATAGTTTGCTGTACTGTTGACGGTTCACTTCCGGCTTTTGGTACGATTGCATTCATACTACAAGTGAACCGTACCAGAGTTCACATGAACCGTACCCCAGACCACCTCTTTCAGGCAGACTCGGGTACGGTTCGCGGGTGCGCACCCGAGTTCAGAAGACGTGTTCACACTAGCTAAACGTACCGTACTATGACGTCAAACGAACCCGGGTGCGGACCAAAAGTGCTAGTGTGAAAGCACCCTAAGAGCCCATGATGGTTAAGGGCCGTTAGGGGATTTGGCCAGGACACCGGGTTACACCCCTAGTCTTTACGAGAAGTGCCATCCGAAAAGACCACAGAGAGTCAGGACCTCGTTTTAACGTCTCATTCAAAAGACAGCACCCACTGACAGTATAGCATCCCCTTCACTTTTCACTGGGGAATTAGGACTCACACACACCACAGGTTGGTAAAAAGGGGTGTTATAGGTCCCCTTTAAAGTACATAGTGCAGGACCCTTTTTCTCAGTTTAAGGATGAGAAAAACGGTTGCCGCACCAGACACATTGTCTAAAAGTATTGTTTCTTTTCTCTTAATGAGCAATTGGTGTTTTTTGGTTGTAATGTGTGCTAAACTAATCATAGTCCTATCTCCCATTCACTTTAAGTGTCACACAAGGTGAACTTGCACACAAAGTGCAAAGATAAAATGCTTCTCCGGAGAGGAAACGGGTATTCTTGTGCACAAAGTTAAAGCATGGGAGCAGGCCATCTATAGGACAAGACAAATTATATTGTCATCCTTTCCTTTTCATTTGCTGCTGTGTGTCTTTGTGAGTGTTCAGGTCTTATGAACCCATAGGTGCCACCGACTTTATTTCAGGTTTCAGTTGGTGAATGGTGCAGTCTACTTCAGTAGCCTCAAAATAGCAATTATTAGAACAGTTACACTTTAAAAAGTAATTAGTTACTTTAAAAAGTAAATAAACCCATTGTAATTAAGAACTGTTAGTCTGACAACTTAATATAATAACATAATTAAACACAGTTCACTTAATAGTTTTAATGCAAAAGGTTTACTCACTTCTTTAAAGGGCACCTATTTTACCTGTATTTCAAGATTTAAGATAAGTCTTTTGTGTCTCAAGAAAGTTTCAGCTCAAAATACATACATTTTATTTTCGGCTTAGTCCATTTATTAATCCAGGGTCCCCACAGTGGAAAGAACCGCCAACTTATCCAGCATTTGTTTTACGCAGCGGATGCCCTTCCAGCCGCAACCCATCTCTGGGAAACATCCATGCATTCTCAAACACACACATGCACTGCAGACAATTTAGCTTAAGCAATTTACCTGTACCGCATATCTTTGGACTGTAGGGGGAGCACCCGGAGGAAACCCACGCCAACACGGGGAGAACATGCAAACTCCACACAGAAATGCCAACTGACCCAGCTGAGGCTCGAACCAGCAGCTCAAAATACCATTGAGATTATTTATTATAAGTACTTTTACTTGAGTATAGATTTTGGATACTCTACCCACCTCTGATTGAAAGTTGATTTTCATCACAGTATTTAGAGTATTTAGTTATAATTTTCACCAAAAGAGGGAGCTGTAAGTTACTTCTTGCTAAAAAAAATGAATGTGCACAAGAGAATTGTCCACAATTATCAAGAGACCCTGATACCAGTTTCAAGGTTGTGACATACTAATTATTCATGTTTGAAGTAAAACAGCTTGTAAGCATGAAGAGCAAAAATAGAGCATATATTAAATAATTTATGTAGTATATGTAATTAAACGGGTTTGACTGAGCTGAAATGTTGTTCATATCGAAACTGATTGTATTGCTCTTAAGTTAAATACAAGCTAAATAAATAATCAAGCGTGTTGACAATTATGCACTTACAATGGATGTCTATGGGGAAAAGCATTCAGCTGACAATCCCATTTGGTGCTAGCATATGCCTTATGAATACATTATGTTTATCTATAATGCATATGCACATATGGATCGGGGATGGCTGTTTTCTTCAGGCAGACAAGTGAGGCAGTGTCTTGTGTTCCTCCTTGAAGATGAACAAACAAACATTCATTCATTCATTTTCCTTCGGCTTAGTCCCTTTATTCATCAGGGGTCGCCACCGCGGAATGAACCGCCAACTTTTCCATCATATGTTTTGCACAGCTTCCAGCTGCAACCCAGTTATGGGAAACATCCATACACACTCTTTCACACACATACATACGGCCAATTTTAGTTTATTCACCTATAGCGCATGTCTTTGGACTGTGGGGGAAACTGAAGCACCCAAAGCAAGCCCATGCCCCCGAACAAATAAACAGTGGATAAATATTACAAAATTACAGTAACACTAGCAAACACCGGCATGTTTTTATCAAGGAGTAATAGCAAAATACAGAATAAAGTCCTATGATGAAGTCATAGAATTAGATGACGATTGCCTAAAAATGCCTATAAACCTACATTACCAAGCTAGGTCACACATGACGTACCACAGGTCCCCGGTTGCAAAAAAAGACCGGTTGCAATAGCAAACATGTTGTGTTGTGTGGTATAGGATGCTAAATTCGAAAAGAAAACTAAACTTCAACCGTACACCACACTGCTTTCAATGCCAGCCCCAGGCATCTTTGGCTAAAAGGGAGCTGAATGGAGTGACGACCTAATTAAATATGCTCAACTCTACAGTTTTTATTTCATATCAGGTAAGTTCACACTATGCCAAATCATGCACATTACTCATTTTTGATTGAAGCAATGATTTCAGCAAAAACAGTGAAATATGGTGAATTAAACTGTGGACACTGAATGCTAAGAATGGAATGTAAAAATGTACACATACTCTGCCATACAGCTGCAGTTCTCTGTCAGAATGCAGTTGTTTTGCTTGTTGATGATTACCCAGGCCTTGTACAGTTCTGTCTTCTTTCCTTGTCTTTGGCTTGGCAGAGCCTCGGTTTTTAGCACTACATACTGTAGTTTTGAATCTGGTAATCATGGAACATTATTTATTGCACATGACCACACAGAACAAAATTGTAGGCATCCAAAGACTTGTAGGCTTTTAACTTCTCTCTTGTAAAATCACTTGGATTTTCAATGAGATAGTTGTATATTTCGGGTTGGATGCTTGGCCATTTCGTCTTATCCATAGGAAGGGTGCTATCGCAAATAGACCTGTCAGATGAACGCAACTCACTTTAACGTTAATTTTGCCAAATAACTGTGCTTATCACTGCGTGACGAGCTGTTATAATACGCTAAAAGCATTATGTAAATAATATGTATAATACGTAATCAATATAACTTATTTCTAAGACCACAACAAACTCTGTACTGCATCGGTAATTTCCTCGCTGTAAATGCTAGCGTTCCCGTTTTTTTTTTTTTCAGCAAACCCGTTGCGTGCGCATCCTGAATGTTAACAAACTGGTAATTCGTCTATAAATTAACTTATTAAAAATTAATCCCAAAATGAAAATAAATTCAATCATAACTAAAAATCAATCAATAAAAAAAACTCAAAAAAGAAATGTACATTTTATCACTCCATTATTATTTGTTGTGCCACTCTTGTTCATATATAAAGAACATGACTAATAATAATAATAATAGTAATAATAATAATAATAGTAATAATAATAATAATAATAATAATAATAATAATAATAATAATAATAGTGTATGAATAAATAGCATAAGTAACAGTTATAGTAGCCACAGCTGCCCTGAGTATTCCATTTATTGTATTAAGTTACTGATTGCAGAAGAGCAGGGGTGGACTGGCCATCTGGAGCACTGGAATTTTTCCCCAGTGAAAGCAATCTCAGATGTCTGAAATTATAGACGCAGTGCTTTGTAAATACATAAAGTATACAAAAAATGTAATATTTATTTATAATTCCATTACCCCAGGCAAATGCCTGCGGAGTCCACTTTACTCAAACTGATTAACCTATTTGACCTCCTAGCTCAGTAAAGCAATTTAACAATGCCTGACAATGTCAAAATGTGTGGAGAATGCAAGATAAGAGTAAGAGCCTAACATGACAAGGATGAACCAAGCAATATACACTACCTGACAAAGGTCTTGTCGCCTATCCACGTTTTAGGAACAACAAATAAATATACAAATATCAAATATCTGATAACAAATATCATTTGGCATCAGAAGTGGATTATATGAAAGGCAAAGTCCTCTAGATTGAGCTTATTTTACCAAAATAAAATATGATCATGCCTTGATTTTTTATTATTCAATTAGGACAGTAAGGTCTGACAATGCTTAGACAAAAGTTTTATCACTTAACAGAAACAATGTACAGTATAGAATATAAAGTAATGGTGCAGTGGAAAAAGAATTAATATTGTGTATGACTCTTATGAACTTGGACGACTGCATCCATACATCTCTACAATTATTCAAATAACTTATTAATAAAGTCATCTGGAATGGCAAAGAAAGCGTTCTTGCAGGACTCCCTGAGTTCATCAAGATTCTTTGGATTCATCTTCAATGCCTCCTCCTTCATCTTACCCCAGGCATGCTCAATAATGTTCATGTCTGGTGACTGGGCTGGCCAATCCTGGAACACCTTGGCCTTCTTTGCTTTCAGGAACTTTGATGTGGAGGCTGAAGTATGAGGAGTGCTATCCTGCTGAATAATTAACCCTCTCCTGTGGTTTGTAATGTAATAAGTAGCACAAATGATAGGTCCAGTAGGTCTTCTGCAGTATTTGTGATGATTGGGATGCAGTTCAACTGATGATTCATCAGAAAAAATCTACCTTGTGCCACTTTTGCAAATGATCAACTAGAAGTCGTTATTATTTGATGCTTTTACAACTGGCTTTGACGACAAGACTTTTGTCAGGTAGTGTATGCATGCTATTTCTTTAATAATGTATATTATAGTTGGTCATTTATCTAGTTTTAGGTAGACACTTATGTTCTAAAATGCATGTCTACCCAAAGCACTGAGCCAGATACTCATTTGTCCTCCTTTTAAGATCATACTTTTTATATAATATTTCCATTGTGCTACATAAATAATAAATAAACATTAGTTTATATGTGGTGTGCTGCAGAGCAGGTTGTTTGCTGCTCTGTATCAGAAAGTCTATGGCCAGTTCCTGCTGCACTCTCAAAAATAAAGGCACAAAAGCTGTCACTTTGGGTGCTACCTTGGGTACACTATTGTACCTACTGTAAACAGTCCATGTTGATACCTTAAAGTTACATATTAGTCCCCAAAGTCAGCTTATCAGTACATTAGAAGTATGTGTATGTTTTAAAATGTATTGCCCAAGTGACAACTTTTGTACATTTATATCTGATAGTGTGCTGGACATATGGAGCCAGATCAGTCTCAAAAATACATTTACAAAATAAAAGTTTACACACGCACAGCACAATTCACATTTACAAAAATCCAATCTGTAAATTTGTAAAAACACAATTTGTGAAATCACTAGTGGTAGTCATAGTCATTTTCGCCAAATTAATTGGATTTGTGTATTTTGAATCATGCTTTGAATTTACAAATTGGATTTGTGTATTTATGAATTTTTTTGAATTCATGAATTACATTTGTGTATTTTTGAATTTACGAATTTGATTTGTGTTTTTTTAATCCTGTTTTAAATTTACGAATTGGATTTGTGTATTTATGAATTGTGTTTTGACTTTTACAGTTTACCTATTAATATCATTAATTATTCATTCCATTCATACTATTCATTCTAAAAGGTATGTATGTTATAGTTAAGACGAAAATAAAAGCAGACTATGTTTGTACTAGCATGTATAACTAACATATTCTTGTACCAAATGCCTAAGTTCAATTCATTTTTGTGTTTTTAGGGTATTTGTATTTTTTAATTTACAAATTGGATTTGTGTATTTATGAATTGTTTTTTGAATTTATGCATTAGATTTGTGTATTATGGAATTGTGTTTTGAATTTATGAACTGGATTTCTGTATAATTTTAAATCATGTTTTGAATTTTACGAATTGGATTTGTGTATTGTTGAATTGTGTTTTGAATTTATGGATTGTGTTTTGAATTTAAGAATTGGATTTGTGTATTTAGGATTTGGATTTTGTAAATGTGAATTGTGTTGTGGATGTATGAAGTTTATGTGGTAAAAATATAATTTTTGAGACTAATCTGGCTCCATGTGTACAGAATTTTATTTATTCATTTATTCCTTTTTATTTCTGGCTTAGTCCCTTTATTAATCTGGGTCGCCACAGTGGAATGACCCGCCAACTTATCCAGCATATGTTTTATGCAGTGGATGCCCTTTCAGCCGCAATTCATCTCTAGGAAACATCCATACACACTCACACTAACAACAATTTAGCCTACCCAATTCACCTATACCACATGTCTTTAGACTTGTGGGGGAAACCGGAGCACCCGGAGGAAAACCGCAAACCCACACGACCACAGGGAGAACATGCAAACTGACCCAGCGGGGGCTCGAACCAGCGACCTTCTTACTGTGAGGTGAATGTGCTACCCATTACGCCACCTAGGTGCCAAGAATTATATTTATTTGACTTTATTTTATTTTTTGTAACAGCATTTTAGACACAATGTCATCCATATTTAATGTTTTTGCTCTGATTTACAGAACTGCAGCTCAATGTTTGTAAAGGGAGTCCCTTGTATCATTCCAGACTGAAACAGGCATTTTGGCGATTTAAAAAAATGATTTGAATGAATGAATGAATGAATGAATGAATGAATTGTTGTCACCTACTGGAGGCCTGTGCTACTGATCTTAAAAGTACAGGTTTAAGTAGTAAAATTTTTGCAATATATAAAAGCATATATGTTTGATATATTTAATTATTGGTGTGTTATAATGTTTTTATAATGTAAAAATGTTTATAATAACAATATAGGTTGTTACATGAGAATGCCTCTTCACATGCAGCATTCTGTGCCATTTATGCAGTGCACAGATTTTGTCTGATTTAATTTGACTGGTAATGTATTATTATTTTAATTTACTGAATACATTTAAGCTTTAAAAGGAGATCATATTACACACACACACAAACAAATCTGTCTGTTGTTGACTGCTTCTTTTTTTGTATTTGATTAGTATCGTGTTATTTGTGTGTGTCTTTGTATAATAAAAATAATTATTTATTTAATTTTTGTATGATTGCATTCTAAAGTGTAGCAAAGCTAGAGAGTTTGTAGTATTTTAGCTTAAAGAGGCAAAAATATTGCATCACCCGCTGTAATTTATAGAAGCCTGATTTAATAGGATGTGAATTAATTCTTCTCAAGAACATTTTTCAATTATATAACGACATCACTTTACATGTGACACTTTGCTTTGCCGCCTGACCTTCTTTATCAGTCCATAGTCTCACACATTTATTAAAAAGACCTTCCTCTAAATATTTGTTCGCCTCTCACTGGCTTCTTCTAACACTGCATAGGCCATTTAAATGCTAAGTAGCCTTGTCTCTTTTTTTTAGTCTATTTGATTGTTGCCAGACACTGGTGGGATGAGCATCCATCAAGACTGGATTTACACGTTTGTGAAATTTAATTATAAATGTCCGCTCGCAAAAATCCCTTCAAATAAATCTGTTTAACTTCTGGTTACAGCTATTTCGCTTTAATTCCATGGGAGTGCAGGACTCAAGAACATTTGGAAATACACTATGGTAATAAGCACTTGGCGATTTATCTTTCTGCAATCCGCAATGAGTTCTACACCTCCAGTGTAAGCCTCCTATCTAAAAAAGTGTCTTCTTAATGACACCTTCATTCGTTTGAATTGTCATCAATTTACACAATAATAAAATTCGGCTCGTGGAAACTCATTTCCACTTGGTTTTTCATCCAGGCTGCGAGCTACAAAGAGCTCCATTGAAGACTGCAGATTAGAATTTCTTCCATGGCAAACATGAGTGCACTTTTTTTCCTCTAAGAGGCCAAGGGAGTTGACGGTGATAAATGGTAGTGGCAGAGGCACGGCAGCACCCACATGGGGATTGGCACTGTCATCTGTTTTCATTTAGCCAGAGTTTCATGGCACTGTTGCATGCAAACGCATGAAGACGTTCTCCTGCGAATGTACAGGGTTAATTTCACTCATCCTCACCATTTTAGGCAATTTGTAGTTCAGGAAAAAGTCTATTTCATCACCATACTTTCATACAGTTTTTGGCAATGTTCCAGCAAAACTCAATGTGCTTCTACAAAGCCTTTTTATTCCCAATGAGGATCAGTTCACCCCCCAGAAAAGAACATTCTGTCATCCTTTCCTTACACTCATGTTATTTCAACTCATTGTCCCTTGTATTATATTCTTACTCCTGTGAGCTTTGTCTAGGGAACAGACGGAAATGGATTTATTTATTTATTTATTTATTTATTTATTTATTTATTTATTTATTTATTTATTTATTTATTTTGTTTATTTATTTAAAAATTACAAATAAACGCACAGTCATTCTGATAAGATCTGTGTTTCTCATTAGAAAAAAAAGGAAACATTTATTTGGGGATGATTAAATGATGGTAAAATGTTAACTACTACAGGGGTGGACTACATTCCTTTAATGCTGCACCATACAACAAGGAACTTCCTTCTTCCCACTTATGAAGCATAAGCAGTGATTATAGTACGAGCTTGTCTCATTCAAGCTCTTTGTTGTCAGGTTTAATCCTGCTTATTTCTTGGTGAAATCTATATAGTAGGGCTGCACGATATTGGAGAAATCGAACATTGCGATGTTTTTTTTTTTATTCTGCGGTATATGTTGCGATATAAATACGATATAATATACAATACATATATTTACAATATATAAAATATCTCACCAGATGACATGAATAAGTGGGAATAATTAAGAATTTTTGATTAATTAGGATGCTTATGATTTTGTAGAGGAGTGCATTTGCATAAAATATAATAAACAATCTATTATAATTGATAAATTCAATAAATAAAAAGATCAACTAAATGAACAGAGTTTTGTTTTCCAAGGGGTCTAACAGTATTCAGGTATAGTAATTGAATGATCAAATGCAAAATAATACTGCATAGTTCTCATTCTATAAAAGATTCTATAAGATGTATCATCATTAATTTTTTAAAGTTACAAACGGTACAACTTGTTATGCCTGAACGCTTTTAAAATCCTCATGCCTTAAAAAACACATGCAAATGATCGATTATAATCCAGACTCAACATTGCATATTGTGAATGATCACAATGCAATATCAGTGCTGAAACAATGTATTGCACAGCCCTATATTTTAAAATAAAAACCCTTATTGAAGAGATTATATTTGAAATAAAATGTAGCATCTCGTTCATTGACAACCATACAAACATTGATTGCTCTTATCTAGATAGACCACTTGCTGAGTATTCTAGAATTGCAGTCAAAAGCGTGCTATTTTTACATTTTATAAAACATGAAATTTGCTTTAAATGGTTATTTATATATGTAAATATGCACTACTTCAGCTACAATGTAGTAGATGCAGAACAAAAAAACAAGTCACAATAGATAAACTCAATTAAACTCCATTATCTCAGTAAATACGACTTTAGGGATCATTCTTGTCCAAATTACAGCTGTGAGGGACTGCGACTGCATTTGTAATGCTCGGAATTGTTGATTAAAACCATGTCAGGTTGAAATGTATTAACCATCTGTTACTTTGACATTAATTATAGAGGCAGTTTAGCAAGTCCTGTAACCATATTACATACAAGGAATTACCACATATCTTAACACAGGACATTCATTTAGACAACCCTGGTCCTGGAGATCTCCCAACAGTACACATCTACAGTGCTTTCCTCCAACATGCATTATTTATTTCTTAATAATTTGTACTAAAAATATGCAAACTATTAGCACATATCAGAGGGGAAAAGGCTTAACTTAATGTGATTAATTGTCAGTAAACAAGACTGTAATTAAAGAAAAGCCAAAGTAGCTTCTTTCGGCTACAATAACTTCTCTTCACTAATCCATCACACTTTAGCACCTGAACAAAAATCAAGCACTGCTTGTGTACATTAGAGAACAAGCCATTAGTACTGCTCTAAAATTAGTCTTCATGCAATATTCCTTCAGTGTGAATTAAAATACTAAATTATACAGGGAAAAAAGGAATAAGCTCAACGATGGAGTCAATTTCTTTGTTATACCTCAACTGTAAAGCCAAAATTGCACAGTGCAAACTTCAAGACCTTTTGAAAATTTATGTTCATGAATTAAAAAAAACAGAAATACAATAGGCATCAAACGACCAGTGAGATGCTTTAAGAAATGTGATGGTCTGTCAAAAAGTATTGAAATCTGTATAAAATAAATGTAAAGTAAGATACATACTGCAGTGTGTTGGTAAAAAATACCATCATGAGAATTAGATTTTAAAAATATCTAATTTTATTTTTATATTAGGCTATTTAAACATCATTGCAATCTTTAAAATCATCCGCTAACCACTCATACGGTTGTCTTTGTAAGATATCAGTCTTGATAACAAGTGTAGAAACTGATAAGTTAAAAAAGCTATAGCATGAAAGAATAAAAAACACAATATACAGAAAAATATAATCAAAGATTATTAGAACACTTGTTGCCACTGAATCAATCAATCACTAATGACTGTATTCTAAGTAAAGTGATGCTAATAGTGTGCAATCTATGGATTTTTAATCATATATGTGATCAACTTAAATTATGAGGGCATATAAATCCATCCAAGTTACATTTGACATTTACCATAGCAACCATGCACCTATATGATATATAAGTCTATTGCATGTGCTGTAAAATCATAATGAATTAATATTCGAGCTTCCTCAAAAATTCTAGTTTATTTTGTTTTTGTTTATATAGCAAAATATGGCAATATACTGTCAAATTAGAGTGGTGGAATCAATCTGTACTGGGTTAAAGCTAGGTAAAATCAATATTGGCACATTTTTTCTTTTTCTTCACCGTGCACCAGTACCCACACAAGTACCATCTTTTTAGTGGTTACCATAGTGACTTTTGTAATGGTCAAGTCAACCATCCCTCATCAGTTTTTAAGTCTGTAGTAGGCTAAGTCAAGACATATTCATAATTAATTAACAGAACAGACGCTGTCAGTGTACTAAATAACACAAACGACAATCTAGGAGTTAAAATAATAAAGATAAATATAGAATTAAAAATGTGAAATTACGTAGGCTATAAACAACAACACGTCAATAATGTCAATTCAATTCATAGGCAACTTACTGAATGATGCTCAAGTGCAGTCACCTTGGCACGGCAGATGAACGGATTCTCTACGATGTATTTCCACAAGTTTATATCAGATGTACTTTATGAAGATGTGGTTTAATACTAGCAGAGCCCGCGGCGGGGAAGAGAGCACGACATAAACTGAACTGAGCAGTAAATACAGACGTAGTGTCAGTCAATATAACGGTTGTTAGAAGTCGCCAAAGTTGTTTCTGCTGATCGTCATATCTATCAGCAGCTCGAACTGTTAGTTTCCACTTAGAACTTCCATCCTATAGACTTTTTTGTCGCCAGCACCTGGAGGATAACTGCCCCTTTCTCTGATGTGTTACCTCTTCAGAGAGAATTCGGTCCTGAAGATCCTCAAGCGTAATTCAGAAAGAAGCTGATGGATGGAGAGTTCAGTCTTATCACACAAGCGGTTACACGGCTTTGCTCAGATCGCCACAGTACCATATTTCTCCTAATAGGAATGCAGTATACAGTATTGTTGTCCAATTCGCGAGCGAATCATCTTTTGAACATCTTCTCTCTCTTTTTTAGTGATTTGGTCGAACCGATTCGAAGCATTTGTGAATCACTCGACTCCGAGTCAAACTATATATCACACTCTGAATTCTACAAGACAATCTCGTAATCGAAAAGTGATTAGCAGCCCTGTTTTATCAGAAGGTTCACTGCTAAACGACAAGCCAGGTTACTTCTAGGAACTATTTTTGAGTCACTGAACAATCCAGTGTATCGGTTCATTAAAACAAACAGTTCAAATGAACCGATTCGTTCAAACAACCGTGTGTGGAATGTAGAGCTCTCGGACTGGAGCTGTTCTTCAGCACTGACTGAGCTCTTCAAACCCATGTATTCGAGAGAGAAAGCTATTTTAATTTGGAATAAGTTTCACGTAAGTATTATGAACATACAGACATTTGAAATATTAAATATTTTACTTTTTTTAAAATGTGTGCTGAAAAGATTTTGAAGCGCTTTATGAACGTTACTGTCACACTTAGCGCCTCCCTGTGGTGGAAAAATGTCACATATTAGAATCATTTATATAAATAAAACCCTGAAAATGACATTTGATAGGACCTACTGTATATTAAGTGTATTTAAGTAGGCTAATACACGTTGATAAAATCCATTTGTTGTGTAGAGATTTTTGTACCTATCCTATTTACATACTGTACCCAATGCTTAGCATATAGCATGAATCCTGTCTTTTTACTTTTCATAATTTCACATAAAAGTTTAGCCTTTTAAAACATTTTGTCTTGTCATTACATATCTAAATAAATAAGAGCAATAAATAAAAGAACCATCAAGGATTTTTGTCCTAAATTATTGTCTTATTTTATCCCGTTGTCTTATATAGTAGTCCTTTTCTTTTCATACTCAGATACAAAATTAACCACCTTTACAAAATAGGTTTCATGAAAGTTTTAAAGTTTTACATTTAATATTTGTCTTGTTTTATCCGTATGAACAAATGATTGCTTGTGTGAATAATCCAAAATCTGTTTATGTTTTTCCTCACTACACACCTGTCACTCTTTAGCCCATAAACATGAGCTTAACCAATGAAATAAAAACAGGCTAGTTTGTGGAGACTGCAGTCCGAGAAAGAGTGCAATGAACGCAGTCAAGACAGACAGTTCTCACTTCTTGTAGTGGATGAGCCACCTACAAGATCAACAGCAGATATCGCGTGATTCATGCTCATGTGCTTTGTTACTAATAGGGTAAGACGGGGTAAGATGCCCCCCGGGGCAAGATGACCATTCTCTTGACCATAGTTGGCACAAAATCTAATCTCAACACATTTGATGAATGGCTGTGGACTTCTTAATTTTGTCATTTCAACTGAATGTCAACATGGATGACACAAACATTGACAGTGTGTGTGTGCGTGTGTGTGTGTTTGTGTAGGTGTGTGTCTGTTTAAAAAGGTATTTATAGACACAGGTAGGTTTTTATAGTTTTGCTTATATATTGCTTTAATTTTTAGGTGGAAATATGAGACCCTTGGGGTAAAATGTCCCTTGACAATAATAATAATAATAATAATAATAATAATAATAATAATAATAATAATAATAATAATAAATAAAAATAATAAATTACTATAATTATTAGGGGTTTTATTATTATTATTATTATCATTATTATTATTATTATTATTATTATTATTATTATTATTATTATTAT
>CAIGQQ010004432.1:3562436-3610803 GCA_903798035.1 Danio albolineatus | reverse complement strand
TATTATTATTATTATTATTATTATTATTATTATTATTATTATTATTACTATTAATATTATTATTATTGTATTATGATTATTATTATGATGATTATTGTTATTATTATTATTATTATTGTTGTTGTTGTTGTTATTATTATTACTAATACTACTACTACTATTCCATACTTTTTGCAATAAATATTCAACATATTGAATACATACATTCATATTTTCAAAAAAATCTGTAATTCATATTGTTCGACAATAAGCTTGAGACAACTTAGATACCTTTTAAATATCTATTCATTCAAATCTACTGGCTAAATTGTATTTTTATATTTAATTTTTTTGTTATTGTTTTATTTAGTCTTGCTATTGTGACACATTACAGCTATAATATTATTATGATATTATCATTAATATGAATTATATATTATGATAAAATATTTAAACACTTTAGGCAAATTTGTGCATCATTCTTTTTTTCAGTATTTTTTATCACATATCTTAAAAAATGTTATTGTATTTAATCTAAATTAATAAACATTTAATTCAGTGTTGCTGTTGTGACTTATTTATTAAACTACTAATTTATATTTCAATCATTACATCAATTATTCTTTTAAAATAGAAATAAATAATAATGGGGGCTCATCTTACTCCAGTAGTGTTTTTAAATCATTTAACACCCTGTGCTATTAGAGCTAAGTTAGTAAATGCTAACATTTATTTCCCTTAGGCTCACTGGTTAATGTATCATTATCCTCCACATGCTAAACTGACATCTAAATATGTTCAGATGAAATGAGCAAATCTAAAGTAAATGAAAACTGTTCATATAGTGGCTATCTTTCCTCATTTTAATCTAAACTATGTTCTAAATAGTCACTGTTATTTAGAAAATTGGTTATTTATTTTCCCTTTTAAAATGTTCATGTTTATTGCCTAATAATGGGATTTAATTTAATTTTGTTGACTACAGAGAAGAATAGATGTTCTGTCTGATAGGAAAACAGATGAAAACACTTTTATCAAATAAGTTCCGCTATGCGCATTATAAAAGTCATGTGATTTTGCTATATGAGATCATGTGAGGATAAACATTGGTGCAATGGGAAGGCATCTGAAACAACCCAGGCTCATTCTGATTGCATATGCCCATATACATTTCTAGAGAGCGCCAAATATGTCCTAGAAACAACTTTTTTTTGTCATTTTTGCGAATCCACCAGAGGTTGTGTATGCTTTTTAAGATGTCAAATTTCTCTCACGAGTGCCTTTCGCGTCTGCTGTTCTCTAAACCCAAACAATAGTGTTTTTCTAAAGCACCGACTGACTTGTCCCACTTCCATAAACCCAACCGACAGTTTTAAAAAGCAATCCAGAAAAATAAAATAACTAAAAGAGGTAAGTGGTCGGTGGATTGACACAAGAAGAAAATTTTAAGATCTCAAAAAGCATACACAGCCGCCTCTGGCAGACTTGCAAAAACAAAAACTACAGAAAAGGTAGCTCCTGGGATGTATTTGGCGCTCTCCAGAAATGTATATAGTAGTGCATAATCAGAATAAGCCTGGGTTGATGGAAGTCAATGGTTACCAATTTACAGCTTTCTTTAAAACATCTTCATTTGTGTTCAAGAGAAAAAAAAAGCTCATAACATTTTGGGACTACTTGAGGGTGTGTAAATAGTGAATAATTTTCATTTTAGGGTGAAGTGACCCCTCTAGTAAAAAGTCTGTGCCTTGATATAAAACAATATAATTGATAGCAGACTGAGTTGTGCACCTTTAGAAGTGGCGCAGTGGGTAACACAATCGCATTACAGCAAAAAGGTCGCTTGTTTGAGCCTCGGCTGGGTCAGTTTGCATGTTCTTATCGTGTTCATATGGGTTTTCTCTTGGTGCTCCAGTTTCCCCCACAAGTTTAGGATTAGCTCGCCTTAATTTAATAACAAAACTGCATATAAAAATAATTACATATATTGCAAAGCAAGCACAAGCAAAAAAAAAAAAAAAAAAGGAAAACACATTTGCTTTTTTAAATGCACTTTGTCATTCATAGAGAACCTTTCAAAACAACTTTCACTCTGTTCCCATGGCTCTCAGCCTTCTGTCCAGTTATGACAGAATTATGCCCTACCTCAGGAGTCTCCAGTCCTGCATTTGGAGGGTCATTGTACAGAACTTAGCTATAACTTTTATAAAAACACACTTGAACTAGTTAATCAAGGTCATCAGTACATTGTCTATTAACTTTCAGGCAAGCATCACTTTTTAAAAATTGAACTGTCATTTAAATATATTTTTATGAATCTGTTGTCGGATCCTCCTTCTACATGGTCATGCAGGCAGGCAGGCGGTGTTGTACTTATGTATTCATCTCAATTACGTAATAAGTACCCTGAAGTAGAAAATGAGTTGTTTTTGCAGCTTGATAAAAGCTGTTTTTAGATTAACAAGAAAGTTGTGAGTTTTAAAGCATACCATAATGATGCTTTATAGTACAATTCAAATGATATTTTGTGGTTCAATACTGAATTCATTTATTTAAGATAAAGTACATCCAGGTGGCTGTTAGTAATTATTTAGTCCGTTAGGTTCACTGGCGAAGGAGAAGGCGGTTGTATAAAGCTGAAAAGCTTTATTTTGTGAAAACAATTGCCTGGATTTACCTTAACCCGTTTACATACTTGCCACAAAACATAAAAAATAAGACACAAAACATCGTTCTGAGCAGTAATAGTTTATTAAATATTGAATTAAAGGCAAAGCTGACAGAAACAAAAATGTCTAAATGCAACCTACAGTACACTAACCTGCATATTATTCAGTCACAAGAAGGCGTCAACTGCAGAGACTAAAGGGCTTTATTCTGCAAAAACAGCCACTACATTATCCTACAATTTACATGGTTAATTGTCTCAAAACACGCACAAAAATGTTATATTGTTCTAAGCTGTAATAGTTTATTAATTCCTAAATTAAAGGCAAAGCTGACAGAAACGAAAACAGCCGAATGGAGTATATATATAGCTGAAGTCAGAATTATTAGCCCCCTTGTTTATTGTTTTCCCCAATTTCTATTTAACGGTGAGAAGAATTTTTTCAACACATTTCTAAGCATAATAGTTTTAATAACTCATCTCTAATATCTGATTTATTTTATCTTTGTCGTGATGACAGTAAATAATATTTGACTAGATATTTTTCAAGACACTTCTATACAGCTTAAAGTGACATTCAAAGGCTTAACTAGGTTAATTAGGTTAACTATGCAGGTTAGGGTTATTTATTGCAAGTTATTGTACAATGATGGTTTGTTCTGTAGACTATCGAAAAAAAATTGCTTAAAGGGGCTAATAATTTTGACCTTAAAATGGTCTTTAAAAATGTAAAAACAGCTTTTATTTTAGCTGAAATTAAACAAAACTTTCTCCAGAAGAAAAAATATTATCAGACATACTGTGAAAATTTCCTTGCCCTGTTGAACATAATTTGGGAATTATTTAAAAATGAAAAAAAAAAAAAATGTGAAAGGAGGGCTAATAATTTTGAATTCAACTGAATATATATATATATATCTAGATAGATACATGCAAATTAATTGCCATCCTGTTAAATATTTATTTTTAATTAATTTTTTTAAAAAACGTTTTAAGATCAATATTATTAGGCCCCTGAAGCAATATTTTCCCCCAATTTACTGAGGAATAAACTGCTGTTATACATTGACTTGCCTAATTACCCTAACTCGCCTGATTAACCTAGTTAACCCTTTAAACTGCACTTTAAGCTGAATACTAGTATATAAGTAGTAAATAGTAGTAATGTATTATGTACTGTCATCATGGCAACAATAAAAGCTATCAGTTATCAGAAATTAGTCATTATTATTATTATAAATTAGTCTAAAATGTTTAGAAATGTGTTGAAAAAATCTTCTCCATTAAACAGAACATGGAGGCAAATATAAAATAATTCAAATTTGACATGAGGGCTAATAATTCAGACTTTAACTGTATATAGGTTTTAAGTAGCTGTTGAGCACTTACTAGTTTCAGTTGCACATGATAGCACTTATATGGCTTTTCTGATTTTTAAGCAAACTATCTAGTGCCAAATTTATCAAGGTAAAGATACTCTCATTACTACTTTTAAACACTGCTAATTGGCGATTCAAACAACACTTCTATACTAGAGTCAGAGTTCTGAAACTCAAGGATAAAGATAATTGGATGACTGGTAACCCGTACGCAAGATAGACAGGCATGTGGTTTTACAGAAGTCACTGTTGTTTATCTGTACCTCCTATGGGACAGTAGATACAGTAGCAGCAATGTTGATGTGGTAGGCTTCTGTGGCAGAGACGGCCACGGTGGCTCCTGATGGCAGTTAAAGTACCACATTAAAGGTTGATGACTCAGTGTGCATTCGTAAGGGTAGTCTGAGATACAGTATGCTGCTGAGACTGCCTGTGGCAACAGGTGGAATGCTGCAGTGGACGGTAGGTGATGGCTGAGGCATCCCGGGGTCATCAGGAAGAATCTCTTCAGCTAGACAGTATGGATAGTGTCCTAGCTGCTAACTGACAAGAGGGATGTTCACAGAGGATGAGGGATGAGGTGGATTCATGGCTGGAGTTGTTTGTACAAGCTGATTCTCTATGGAAAACTGAAGTATGTAGGCACTTATGTTGTTTAAGCTTCTTTTAGTCATACCTTAAGCCTTTCATATTCAACATTGACAAGTGAAAGGGTATAATGCCAATATATGCTCATTTGCTATATAAATTTCTGGAGATCGGGAATTATGTAGCCAGAAGTACGTATGTATAAGTATGTTCTTCATAACGAACGCTACGAGGCGGTATGATGCCGTTCCATTTCACATTTACCAGCTGACCACTTACCTCTGTACGGACGGCTTTTCCCAATTTGTCTAGTAGCTCGGTTGGACCGAGGAGTTGACCGCGATGATGTAGTTCGAGTTTGGTGAAGAATGGTTCCAGAAAAGACAAAAAGAAATCCCAAAAATAAAATAAACAAGTAAAAAACTGGGTGAGAATGTGTTCAAATCTGCAAATGTGGTAAAAATCAGGCGACCGTGAGGGCTTTTCTTTTTCTGGATTGCTTTTGGAAACACTGTAGGTTGGGTTTAGGGAAGTGGGTGTGCGGGTAAATATGTGCTTTTGAAAACACTATTGGTAGGGTTTAGGTAGGGTTGTCACGGTACTGAAATTTTAAAATCGTCCATTTCCGAAAACATTTGAGCGCTGTGCAGCATGTTCGTAAACAGCACTGATTTGCCATAGTGTTCACATGCTCAACAGAAAAGACTGATTGGCCATGAAGGCCGTTTACTGAGTGTAATTACACAGATACAGGGACACTGGATCGTTTCAAAGTCACACCGATCAGCTGGTTTGTCTATAGAAACAGTCTATAGAATGGAAAACTAAAGTATGTAGGCACTTATGTTGTTTAAGCTTCTTTTAGTCATACCTTAAGCCTTTGATATTCATCATTGTCAAGTGAAATGGTATAATGCCAATATAGGCTCATTTGCTATATACATTTCTGGAGATCGCGAATTATGTAGCCAGAAGTACGTATGTAGAAGTATGTTCTTGATAACGAACGCTACAAGGCGGTATGATGCCGTTCCATTTCACGCTTACCAGCTGACCACTTACCTCTGTACGGACGGCTTTTCCCAATTTGTCTAGTAGCTCGGCACATACATAGTTGGACGGAAGAGTTGACCGCGATGATGTAGTTCGAATTTGGCGAAGAATGGTTCCAGAAAAGACAAAAAGAAATCCCAAAAATAAAGTAAACAAGTAAAAAACTGGGTGAAAATGTGTTCAAATCTGCAAATGTGGTAAAAATCAGGCGACCGTGAGGACTTTTCTTTTTCTGGATTGCTTTTGGAAACACTGTAGGTTGGGTTTAGGGAAGTGGGTGTGCGGGTAAATCAGTGCTTTTGAAAACACTATTGGTTGGGTTTAGGTAGGGTTGTCATGATATTGGAATTCGATACCAATCGGTACTGAAATTTTAAAATCGTCCATTTCCGCAAACATTTGAGCGCTGTGCAGCACGTTCCTAAACAGCACTGATTTGCCATAGTGTTCACACGCTCAACAGAAATGGCTGATTGGCCGTGAAGGCCATTTATTGAGTGTAACTACACAGATACTGGAACGTTTCAAAGTCACACCAATCAGCTGGTTTGTCTATAGAATGGAAAACTGAAGTTTGTAGGCACTGATGTGGTTTAACCTTCTTTTAGTCATACCTTAAGCCTTTGATATTCAACATTGGCAAGTGAAATAGTCTAATGCTAACATAGACTCATTCGCTATAAACATTTCTGGAGATCCCGAATTGTGTAGCCAGATGTATGTATGTTGAAGTACATTCTTTATAATGAACACTACGAAACGGTACGATGCCATTCCTTTTCACGCTTACCAGCTGATCACTTAGCTTCGTATGAATGGCTTTTCCCAATTTGTCTAGTATCTCAGCACATGCGTAGGTGAACTTGAGATGCAAGAGAGCAGTTGACTGCGACGACGTCGAATTTGGCGAAGAATGGTTCCAGAAGCCATGTAAGCAGGGGCGCCGCTAGCAATTTTGGGCCCCATGAAAAAATATGAGGATGGGCCCCCTACTACCAAGCTAGCTATCCAAACTCTTTGTCCGCGATGTAGTTATACTGACCTATGCATTTTATTATTGATTTTGTCAACAAATTATCAGTATTTAGTAAGAGAACGACCATGACTGTAGCTAGCAGATGATTTATTGTTCAAATGTAAACGTAGTACAAAAAAAGGAACAGTAATAAAATATTCACTGAAAATTTTACATTTTTATGTGCATATATACACACAGTTGAAGTCAGAATTATTAGCCCCGTTTATTTTTTCCCCAATTTCTGTTTAACGGAGTGAAGATTTTTTAAACACATTTCTAAACATAATAGTTTTAATAACTCATCTCTAATCACTGATTTCTTTTATCTTTGTCATGATGACAGTAAATAATATTACACTGGATATTTTTCAAGACACTTCTATACAGCTTAAAGTGACATTTAAAGGCTTAACTAGGTTAATTAGATTAACTAGGCAGGTTAGGGTAATTAGACAAGTTATTGTATAACAGTGGTTTGTTCTGTAGACTATCGAGAAAAAAAATTGCTTAAAGGGGCTAATAATTTTGACCTTAAAATGGTTTTCAAAAAATTTAAAACTGTTTTTATTTAAGCCAAAATACAACAAATAAGACTTTCTCCAGAAGAAAAAATGTATCAGACATACTGTGAAAATTTGCTCTGTTAAACATCATTTGGAAAATATTTAAAAAAAAAAAAAAAAAAGGGGGCTAATATCTGTATGTGTGTATATCTGTATGTGTGTGTGTGTGTTTACACACGTGCTTATGTGAGTACATGCAGTAAAGTAATACAGACAGAATTCAGCAGATTTATTACATTTAAATTACGCCATTTACTATGGGCTCTACTTTAACAATCTAGGCTCAAAAGACTGGCTTGAGGAGCATCCTGGCTATGAAATATTTAAAAGATACATAGTTAATTCAAAACTTGTCTGTATGGACATTGAGATATTGTTTTACACTATTCTGCTGATATGGTATGAGTTTGACTAATCAGTTATATTACTAGAAATGGTCCACTGGGCAAAAAAAATAAAAAATAGATCATTATCTTTCAAGGAAACATAACTTGATAAATTTTAAGTTTTGTCTTTCAGTTTTATGTTTGCTTTGCTGTTATAACTAATATCATTCTACATAATCAACATTGAGGAAAAATAGCAGTCATTTAATAGTGGCCACGTCAACAATTATGTTAATATCATAGTGAAATTAATACTTAAACGCAGACTGCAATGCACATGCTATTTTTAAAAGCAGGATCTCAGTTACCTGCTTCTTCAACTGGGAGATGAGTTTGGGGAACTTCGTAGGGAAGAGCGGGTGAGGGCGTATATATACATAGAGCTCATCATTAGCAAAGTAAATTAAAATAGCGGAGCTGTCATTACCGCAAAAAGAAAGCTCTGTGAATGGACATAACGTTACCTTTCTTTTCAAGAAACTGAAACCGAATGTCTAATGAATGTCAAACGTCAAACTAACTTTACCACGGTGCTTTACGTAGCCTCTCTTTTCGTTTTTGATGACTGGATTTAATCTTTGTTAACCTCGACTCGAGGACATCGCTGCTTTGACAGTTTACCTGACGATCGCTCGCACTCATCAAAGCATCAACTCTCTTCCCGCTACTGACGGACTGAACCATAGAGTGAAAGGAGGGGGGTGCAATTTGACAGTGACAGATACGAGAGGCAGATATAAGCCGTTTTTTTCTAATAAATTGTTTTACTTGTAATTTAGAGATACATTAATAATTTATATTACATTATAGTACTGGTATTAATAATAAAGCAGATCTCTGGGGGCCCCTAGAGTGCATGGGCCCTTAGAATCGTCCTAACTTCCCCCCCCCCTTAGCGGCGCCCCTGCATGTAAGACAAAAGAAAATCCCAAAAATAAAATAAACAAGTAAATAACAGGGTGAAACTGTGGTCAAATCTGCAAATGTGGTAAAAATCAGGCGACTATGAGGGCTTTTCCTTTGCTGGATTGCTTTTGGAAACACTGTAGGTTGGTAAGGTAGGGTTGTCACGATGCTGGAATTCGATGCTGAAATTTTAAAATCGTCCATTTCCTGCGAACATTTGAGCGCTGTGGAGCACGTTCTTGAATAGAGCTGAATTGCTATAGTGTTCAGGTGAAACAGAAATGACTGATTGGCCGTGAAGGCCATTTACTGAGTGTAACTACAGAGATACAGGGACACTAGAATGTTTCAAAGTCACGCCGATCAGCTGGTTTGTCTATAAGCTGACATATGCGCAATCCCAATCACTCACAAATCACAGCTTTAAAATGGTCCCTGTATCTTTGGTTACACGCAGTAAACAGAGGTGAGTTCAGTGAACCGATGACCTTCACGGCCTATCACAATCCTTTCTTTTGAGCATGTAAACACAATGACATATCAGCGCTGTTTAAGAGCGTGCTCCACAGCGCTCAAAATGTTGCCTCCTGGGATGTATTTGGCGCTCTCCAGAAATGTATATAGGGCTAGGTTTTCAGTATGAGCCAAGGTTTTGTGTAATGCATTGCTTTTCAAATTAAGTACCACTTCAGAAAATGTTTGTTTCTCCAAATACCAGCTACAGCTCTGACAATTTTTTTTATCCAAAGTTTCTATGGTGATGCGTCAAGATTATCATTTAACACTGAAGTCCTGATGATTCCTGAATTTATGTTGTTACTTTTTCGAATTTTTTGCAAGTATAGCCAAACATCCAAATAATATTGTGAAATATCCAATAGTCTGATTCTAAAATGTGTAAAAACATGACCTTTGTCATTTAAACAGCTTAAACAGCTTTTTATTTGTTGTAGTTGTTTGTTTTCAAATGATTGTCATGTTGTTGTAAAATATATATTTTTTTTTCATTGTCACTAAATTTTGACAGTGTTGTTCTTCCAGTTTCATCCGCAAAATAGTTTTGGCTGTGGGAAAGACATTTTAACAGCTTGATTACTAGAAGTAGTTCGGGACAAGGCTTCATGTGCCTGTCATCTCCTAATTAGAACCCAAAATGGGTAATTGTTAAGTCTTCTTTTTAAAACAAAGAAAAGAAGCATAAAGATGCACATCTTAAAACTAGCAACTCAAGTTGACACGCTGTGTGAACATGTCAAAGTTCAGATCTGAAGGCTTTGACGTATTAAACATTATGCACATAACTTTATTTTGCATTTACAGTATGTAAAGCAGAAAACAAATAATTCAGATCCTACTACAAGAGTTATTTCTTTCCTAATGAAACAAAAGTGTCCATTTAAATTGTGATGTTTAAAAAGTATATTTTCCATCCATATTGTGATGTTTAAAAAAATTATTTTCCACCATGGCGCCCAAAAAACTATTTTATTAAAATCAATTATTACTTATCAGGGTGACACGGTGGCTCAGTGGTTAGCACTGTCACCTAACAGCAAGACCCCGGCAGGGTCAGTTGGCATTTCTTTGTGGAGTTTGCATGTTCCCCGTGTTGGCATGGGTTTCCTCCAGGTGCTCCAGTTTCCCCCACAGTCCAAAGCTATGCAGTATAGGTGAATTGTATTGTAACAGACTGAAGAAGGCCAGGAAGCATTTAACAGTTCAAATTCGTCTTTTATTGAACTTTTGCATGTTGCAAACAAAGTAATACTTTTGCTCACTGGAAAGCAGCAATTCTCTCACACTAACACACAAAAAAAAAAAAAAAAAACATACCTGTCTCTGACTTTGGCAAGACTCACATTTCCCCAAAATCTAGCTCCTTAAAACCCCAGATACACAGATACACCCCAAAATAAAACACAGGAACTGTCTTAAACCTGTTCTAGCATGCTACAGTATAAACTAATTAGGCCATTGTGTATGAGTGTGGATGAGCGTGTATGGATGTTTCCCAGTACAGGGTTGCAGCTGGAATGGCATCCGCTATGTACAAAAAATGCAAGATAAGGTGGCAGTTAATTCGCTGTGGCGACCCCTGATGAATACAGGGAATAAGCTGGAGGAAAATTGATGTATGAATATTACTAATCACTAGTGTGCCTAATAATCATTCATATCACTAATAATCACAAATAAATAATTTAGGGTCATTTTTTTATTATTAGTTTAGGTTCATCCTTTATGGTTCACCATTAGAACGAGTACAGTATTTCATTTTCTGCTAACAAACGGTTGGCATAGTTTAAAAAAAAAAAAACAGATTTATCAGATCACCAGAGGGTGCTATGACTTGATAAGAATATTTATTATTTTGCCATATGTCACCAATTAAAACAACAGGATTGTCATTTGGTATTCATAACCATCTAACATCAAAATGGATAAAATAACTGAATATTATGCCTGTCATTTTGGCAGATGCTATATTGAACATATAGCTTCATGATGACTGTATTGCTCATTCATAACAGTATGATCAAAGCAAGTTTATTTAATTCATTCATTCATTTTCTTTACGGTTTAGTCCCTTTGTTAATCTGGGCTCACTACAGCGGAATGAACCGCCAATTTATCCATCATATTTTTTACGCAGGGGATGACCTTCCAGCTGCAACCCATACATCCATACACACTCATGGAAAATTTTAGCTCCGGAGCACCCGGAGAAAACCTACGCGGACACGGGGAGAACATGCAAACTCCACACAGAAATGCCAACTGACCCAGCCGAGGCTCGAAGCTGCGACCACCTTGATGCGAGGCAATCGTACTACTTACTGCGCCACCGTGACGGTTTATTCAAATAATCAGACTAATTTAAATTGAATGCTCTTAAAACAGCGCCAATAAATAAGAAAATAAACAATTATGTGAAAATCAGAGTTTCAACTATTGCGGATTGTCAAGTGTTTAAATGATTATAACTGCATTTTATTTGTACACAACGTTGTGTTCTGTAGTCAGACTTCAAAACATTTATGGTAATACTTAATGATCTACAGGACTTTGGAGATCATTCATTCATTCATTAATTTTCTTTTCGGCTTAGTCCCTTTATTAATCCGGGGTCGCCACAGCGGAATTAACCACCAACTTATCCAGCATTTGTTTTACGCAGCGGATGCCCTTCCAGCCACAACCCATCTCTGGGAAACACATCCATACATTGTCATTCACACACATACACTACGGACAATTTAGCTTACCCAATTCACCTGTATCGCATGTCTTTGGACTGTGGGGGAAACCGGAGCACCCGGAGGAAACCCACGCAACCACGGGAAGAACATGCAAACTCCACACAGAAATGCCAACTGGCCCAGCCGGGGATCGAACCAGCGACCTTCTTGCTGTGAGGCGAACGTGCTAACCACTCGGCCACCATGGCGCCCACTTTGGAGATCATTTCTTTTCAAAGTACAATCCCATTTTTTTATACAGTTTATTTAATTGACAAAGTTTTCCCAGTGCTGGGTTGCAGCTGGAAGTGCACTCGCTGTGTAAAACATATGCTGGATAAGTTGGCGGTTCATTCTGCTGTGGCGACCCCAGATGAATAAAGAGACCAAGCTGAAGGAAAATGAATAAAATTAACAAAGTGCAAAAAAATACCCCAGAACTTATTAAATGTAATTATTTTTTTGTTGTTGTAGTTTTTATTAAATTAATTTATCCCCTCCCTCCTAAAAATAGCAGTCTACTACACAGCAAAAAATCTAGTGTTAAATATACAGTGTGATTTTTTTGGTGTTGTTCAGTGTTAAAACCAGAGTACATTTTAATCCACGAGTGTTAAAGAGTGTATATTCAGGAGTTTTTCTTTTCAGTGTTAAACTTTTACCCCAATATGCAGTGTATTTCCCTCAAAGGATGGGAAGTCCAGTTCATTTCCCCTTGAACCAGTTCTTTCGGATGAACAGTGGTAAAACCGGTATGTTTTTGATGAAACCAGAGTCTTGATGATACAATGAAATTATAAGATATAATAAATTAATTCTCATTAGAAGCAGTGTACTATATGCACTCATTAGCTTATGTACACACGCATAATCCATTAATGAATGAAATGATTAATGAACATTTAATAAATCAAACTGTTTTTGACATATTTGATCACTGTTATCTGTCACACACACCGATGGATAATATAGGATAATATAGGAAAATAGGTAATATATTAACACTTTGAAGAGTAACACACACTCCAGTTTGATGTAAGGATAAACTCTTCCTGTGTTAAAATGAACTCTGTGAGTAATGTACAAATTCGACACTTTAGAAAGTGTTATTTTAACTCCAAACTGGAGGAAGTCATATGTACACCCAAGTAGTGTTAAGTTAAACTCAAATTGAGTTAAATGTGCACTGATTTTTTTGCTGTGTACAATTCCCATTCTGAAGAAGTTGCAGGATATTATGCAGTAATATCCAGAATCGGTGATTTGGTCAATCTCTTTAACTCTTATTATATTGGCAAAAGTGCAATAAAAATATTTCCAGCATTTTCAGCCGATTTTAAATTTAACGGATGATATACTGTGCAAGAAAGCTGAACTGGTAGTGGGGAACTGTAATGGGTTTCATGTTTGGCTGTAAAAGGAGCATCCCAGTCTTGTGTTGCATCTGTCAAAATGAAAATCGTCTGATATTTACAAAACACATTTCAGCTTTTTAAAATTAAAGAAAACGAACAAATCACAGATTCTTAAAGTACTTCATTTTACTAAATATATTTGAAACCACAATTGACTGTAGAAAGACATCTGTGATCTCCAAAAGCTTGTTGCTATTATTGACTGTTATATGCATTTTTTTGTGTACAAAAATAAATGTGTATTACTTATTTAAATTGGACTACAATGTTTATGGATATTGTACAATGAATGTGCAATAAGGGCGCCACGGTGAATGTGCAATAAATATTCTTTCATTGATTCATTGGTGCTGTTTAATGAGTATAAATGTTATTATTTTTTTATATTAATTGTATGTATTGGGGCTAGTATTATAGTCTGTGAGTACTAGCCTATTATTATTGATAATCAATTTATCATTATTGTTTTGTTGCAACAAGCGCATTAAATGATTCTCTGCTGCCCTCGTGTGGTTGGATATAAACTTACAGCCACTAAATGAAGGTAAAGAAAATAAGATAAATGTCAGAAATCATTTAGTCTATTAAAGTGAGCCAAAAAAAAAAAAAGAAAAAAAAAGAAAAGAGAGTAGCTGCCGTGTAGCTGTCAAGTCGACTCGTTCTGTTCTTTCCAATTGAAATACATATCTGTAGTTTCCCAGTGATAGGTTGCAGCTGGATGGGCTTCCGCTGCATAAAACACATGCTGGATAAGTTGGTGGTTCATTCTGCTGTGGCGACCCCGGATTAATAAAGAGACTAAGCTGACAAGAAAATGAATGAATGAATGAATTATTTAATAAATTTTCCATATGCATTTCTAAATGGTTAAAATAAATTGGTTTGTGCGAGTTCCATTTTTGTCAAGGTAGTTTCTAGTTCCCAGCATGCTTTACTTCAAATTCTTTCACACAGTTGGGTCATCTAAGCAAGGTATGCACTGAATGAAATCTAATTCCAAACACAAAGTGATGAGACACTTTGAAAATCCTAGAAAATCCTTATATATGTGCATATAGTAAGTAAAGTTTATTTTTAAAGCACATTTAACTTCAGCTTGGCACTGACCAAAGTGCTGAACAAAACCATAACACACATTCTAAAAAGAGTAAAACAACAATAAAACTTTAATAAGAAGAATATTATGACAACAATACACAATAAAGATTAAAAGCCAGAGAAGGCAACAGAATAAAAATGGGTCTTAAGTCTGGATATAAAAATAGAGAGAGAAGAAGCACACAATGTCCGGTGGCAGCTGGTTCTATGTGGTGCAGCAACTGCAAAGGCTCTATCTCCTTTCAGTTTAAGTTGTGACCGAGGAATTTGTTGTGAAACTTTATTTGATGACCTGAGGGACCGAGGAGTTGAATGTATGTTTATAAGTTCAGAAATATAAGAAGATGCTTGTCTATTCAGTACTTTAAAAACAATAAGCAAAAGCTTGAACTGAATTCTAAAATTAACAGGAAGCCAATGAAGGGATGCTAAAACTGGTGAAATATGAGCATGTTTTTGGTACCTGTTAAAAGTCTAGCTGCTGCATTTTGAACCAACTGCAACAATGCCAATGAAGATACCAAGAGATACTTATAAGACCAATGAGACTAATAAATACTTATAATTTATACAATCTATATTATATATATATTGTATATATGAAAACTCTGCTCATGTGTGGAATTACCTCGAAAGCTCATTGTGTAGTAACTGGTAAAGCATCCAACATGATGTTAAGTGCCCAACTACTTATGACACATCCCATGTTTTGCACACAATCTCAATTTGATTGTAAAAAAGGCCCAAGATCAGTGGTCTCAAACTCAATTGCTGGGTCATACGTAGCTCTGCATAGTTCTCCAGCCCTCTAGCTCCAACTCACAGCTGCTTAATAGTCTCTAGTAGTCTTGAACACCTTGATTAGTTGGGTCAGCTGTGTTGGATTAGGGTTGGAGCAAAACTGTGCAGTTGCAGCCCTCCGGTAATCGAGTTTGAGACCTATGCCCTAGATCAGGGGTGGGCAAACTCGGAGGGCCGTTGTCCTGCAAAGTTTAGTTCCAACCCCAATAAGACACACCTGGGCTAGCTTACTAGGCTTTCTAGAAACATCCTTGCAGGTTTGTTGAGTAAATTTGGAGCTAAAATTTGCAGGACATTGGCCCTCCAAGACTGAGTTTGGGCATGCCTGCTCTAGATAAAACCCCACTAATCAGTGAAATTTGCTAGAAAACATTAAAGATTTTGGGGTTGTTTAGATCAAGCTGCAAAGGAAAAATTTGTAGAAATTCAGGCCTTGATGGGTAGACTAAAACTCATACAAGAAGAGGAAACCAGATGGAGCAGCACATTTGACGTTACAACGTTTGTATGAACAACAAGAGCCAGTGGCTGCTGTAGCAATTTCTAGTTTAAATTCTGATACTGCCTTGTTGTTGAGTTCGGAGTATGACATCGATTTAAACTTGCAACAACAGAGTTGTCAGAGGAACAGAGAGTCTCTAAGCTTATACCACTGTACTGGACGTTGCAGCTCAAACTAACAGAGAAAACAGGCCTTGCACAGCAGAAATCAGTTGTCTAATTAGGTAAGCAACAATAGCCATACTGTCACTGGCCATAAGTGTCATTTTGTTGTCAGTAATAGAATTAATATGCTTTACTCCTGCTTTGCACAGACTCACACCTGCTAAAAGTTCAAGATGTGTTCAGTCTTTCAGAGCGTTGCCTGTGTCACTAAAAATCCGTAATTTTACGTTTTATTTCTGGAAAAAGAACTGTTTAAAAAATAAAAATAAAAAACTTTAAATTAACATTATGAAATAATGACTGTTAAATTACAGAAATATACCGTGAAAAAGTGTATATTAAATTACAGAAATTTCCTTAAAAGGAAAAATTCTGGTAAATTTCTGTAATTTAATATTCCTTACTTTACGGTATAAGGTATTTCTGTAAATTACCGTGCGTATTTTGAGTTTTTTTTTCCCGGCACTCCAGTTGCCGGAAATAAACCGTAAAATTACGGATTTTTTTACAGTGTACTTCTTGATCCAAGGTTTAAAACGGTAGCATTTGGAAATACTGCCAAAGGCCAGAAGGCTGAAAAGAATCTCACGATGGAGTGCGCTTCACTTATGCGTAACCAAACAAGTCATGGTGAGCCCTTTTAGTGTTAATGTATTATGCAACTACATGTAGCTATGACATGAGTTTAAGCTTTGTGAGTAATTGCTTTTTCCCCACATCAGATCCACGGTTGTCAGTATCAGCTTCCTTATCTTCATCAACACCAGCAGCAGAAAGCCAGGACAGTTTATGGCAACTTTTTGATAGATGTCAGTGAATGCCACTCCGCAAACAGCAATACAGCTGAAGTGAAAAAGTACTTAACGGATGGATTTTCGCCCAGAAATGAAGACCATCTGAAATGCTGGAAGGAAAGAGGAGTAATTTCCCAAATTGCATGTACTTGCACTTACACTTGTGTATGCGGGCATCCGTTGTGTAAAACAAATGCCGGATTAGTTAGCAGTACATTTTGCTGTGGCAACCCCTGATGAATAAAAGGAAATGAATGAATGTTGCTGTTGCCATTATTATGCAGAAACTGGAGAACAACTCTTGCCCCCTGATTGGTCCACTGCTGTGTAACTGACATTGAGCGCCACTCATGTGCAAGGTGCTGCAGAAGACGCCGTTGCACCACTAATACTGAGTAAATGCTCATTATTAACTCACTTTCACAAATATTTACAATTTGTCAGTAAATAAACGAAGTAAACCTTTTAAACAAAGCATTAATTTGACATAAAATACCAAACAAAATCAAACAATGATCACGCATCAACCACATCATATGTTTGTCATTACATTTTATTCAATGAAATAAAGAATATTCAGACATTTCAGCAAAGCATTAAGGTCATACTTCACTTTATACATTAATATGTCGGGATCGAGATATCTATGTAGTAGTCTTACAAATAGTGTTACTAACAATGAAATGGTCTCCTTGACAAAATGTTATTTAGGGATGCAACGATTAACCGTTTTCACCATTAACCGTGCTTTAATTTGTCACGGTTAATTAACAGTGATGGGAAGTTCGGATCATTTTACTGACTCGGATCTTTAAGTCTCGTTCATCGAGTTGAACGAATCTTTTTTCGAGTCATTTCGTTCATTTCGTTCAATTTGCCAATATATTATTAAACTGTTACGAATTGCTTCCAAACACTAGCCCAAATGTTGATCACACTACAAACAAGTCATAAATAGAATGCTATAAGAGAAAATAATCATTCACTGTTTGCCTGCTCTTTTGTCTATGAAGATATTTTTGCCTCTTTGATCAGCTCACCTCTTCATGTCTTCAAATTTCAGTGGTTCGTTCACGTCACACAGACAGTCCATATAATCTCAACCAATGTACACAGTCTGAGCCGAAAGGAGCCATGACTAGTTCACCTTTCGAGTCTTCTGGTTCGTTCATCACGTGACAAAATGTAAATAGACATGACTCAGACCGAGGACTCGGGGGTGAACGGTTCAAATCTCTTTCCGTCTCTAAATGCATACGATTGGCTTCTGTGTCTTTCACGTGTTGAACGACTCGGACCGAGGACTCTGGAGGTGAACAGATCAAATCTGTTTCCAGCTCTAAATGCATACGATTGGCTTCTGTGTCTTTCACGTGTTGAACGACTCGGACCGAGGACTCGGGAGGTGAACAGATTAATTCTGTTTCCGGCTCTAAACGCATATGATTGGCTTTTGTCTTTCGCGTGATGAATGAATTAAAAGACTTGAAAAATGAACGAAACCTGCACATCTGTGCGCAATCTGCGCATGCGCGGATGAACGAATCACTCCCTGAGAGGACTCGTCGTTCCCGAGTCATATTAAAGATTTGTTCAAAATGAACGAATCGTTCAAGAACGACCCATCACTATTAATTAATCGTAAAGGCTTCTCAACACAATGTTTCCGCACAGAACAAAACCGCTGCAACTAAACAAAGTTATGCCAACTGTGCGCTAGTTCAAAGTCCCGAGCGTGCACGCTAAGGCAAATACGCACGCACACTGGATTAGCTATGGCTATTAACTAATGGCTGTTCACACACTACGTCTTTTGCACACGCAAGTTCGTTATTTCCAATGTAGGCGCGTGGGTTGCACATGCAATATTGAGAGTGATGTGCATGGTGCAACGCGCTCACGTTTTCCAGGCACACCCAGTTGAAAAAATGCCGCAAGCGTACTGCGAATCATGTGACAAGAACTGACCAGTCAGCTTCATATTTTGTAAGGAATTTACACATTTCAACTCCAAAGAGAGAAAAAATAAAATAAATAAAATGAAAAATACCAGACAAGTTGGTAATGTAGTTGATCAAAAGTGCCTTTCAGACAGAGGTTCAGCAGGCTTTAGCCCCTTTCACACAGTGATGCTGGTAAATATCCAGAAAATTATAGCAACGAATTAAAGCACTGTTCATACAGGCAAGGACGTTCTGTAACTTTTCCGAAAAATACCGTTCACACATCCATTCCAAAATACCGGTACATTCTAACATCATTACCCAGAAATGAGCTCTAAAAAGTTGCCCTTGTATTTGAAAACATATAAGTGGTTTACGCATATGACGACATTACAAATTCTGTAATGTTAAAGTATTGTAGGCAACTTCAATCAAACCATCCGGAGGAAAACTTTTGCATGTCGAGATGAACATAATATGTGTGTGTGCTGGCTCTCACCGGCTGCTTCACGTGCACACGCGTAAAGCAACTGAATCAGAGCTTAAAGGTGAACAAACAGCGTTTTATCACAAGCGTTTTATCAATAATTTTTTCCACAGTTGGCATTAAGAAAGAAAACAGAAATCTGACTAACATCTAGCAGAGATGAATGGGTCTGGAAAAATATTCAAAGGCTTTTATTTTCATAAACAGCGCGGAAGTGAGTGCATCTGAGTGTTCTGATTGGCTGGAGAAGACGTCTCACTCTCTTTCTGGGAACTTTCCTTTTGCATTTACACAGAGAGCAGCATTCCGGTAAATTACCGGTTATGTTACAACTTCTCTTCCTGGAAAATTGTCAGAATGAATATGCCTTGAATGAATAATTGCCTGTTCATACATACAGACCTTTCCGGAAAATTGCTGGTAATTTTCTACAAAGGTCTGCATTTGTGAAAGGGGCTTTTGACCACATTTGTTCTCTTTAAAAGGGAAATACTTAGCGAATGTGTAGCTTAAATTTACGTTAGACAAGTACATTTTCTTAATACTTAAAAGTTTTATTTGTTTACTTATTAATTGTTCTGTCATTTATTTTTTGTGAAAAAAAATATCGCTTGTTTAAATGTCAACAAATTGTTTCACTTCTTTTTAAGTCCAAAGTGAAATGGGCTATTGTTTGATATTATTATTTTGTGCTGTATGGTAACTGAGCAGCACTAAACACTTTAAAATATGAGGAGTTTTCATGTGATTTGTCTAAACTAGTAGTGTTTTAAAATTAATGAATGCATAATAATCGTGATAACCGTGAAAATATTAATAAACGATTTATTTCACAGACTTTAATCGTACAACCAAACTCTACAATCGTTGCATCCCTAATTTAGGCATACTGCTACTAAACAATTTTGCAAAAGAAAAAAATGTCTGAATATCTGCACATTTAGAGATCAAAGAAGGAAAAAAAGCTTTTAGGATAACTTAAATTGTGAATTTCTTTTTGCACATATGCAATAAAAGGAAGCTTCGATTTGTAAATAAAGCTTAAATAACATGTCAGGTTTAAGAAAAGTTTTGCAAGCAAATTCTTACATTAACTGCGAAATGTAACCAAAATGGGTGTAATTTTAAACTAAAAGCGTCACCTTCACCTCCGATCTAAAACACAGATTATATAAACAATCACAATAAAAATGCTGAAAGTATTACGTTTCTCCAGCTTCGTTTAAGAAGAACACGCTGTAATATTTTCAGTAAATATCTTTAAATTAACTATTAGTGTTTCAAATCAAAATGCTTCCAAAACATGATTTAACGACCTTTTTAAAATGAATTTAGAGTAGATACAAAATGCAGGATATGACGTCAGCGGTCAGTGTTCCCTCTATGCCTGAGTTCAACATGTATGCACTTTTACAAGCAATAATTTCACGATAAATTATGTACATCTCATGAACAAATGATGAGTAAGGGGGATGAAATACGTTTCCAAACGTTCATCTTTGTCCTTTTAAATACTTTTTACGAACTTAATTTCTTATGGTACATTACAAATATGTAACAAATGTACAAAAAACATGTATTGGTTAATCTCCTGGGCAAAAAGTTTAGTTTTTGTTTTTGTTATTATTTTTATGTACATGGTCTCCACGTTTACGTTCATTACAAGTCTTTATAGTATTTAGCTAAAATAAGATCATTAAAGGGGACCTATTACGCAAAAATCTCTTTTGTAAGGGGTTTAAACACAGTTGTGTGGCAACAGTGTGCCAATATAACCAACTTCTAATGATAAAAATGTATTAATTCTATTTATTGTAATCACGCTTGATAAAAACTGCAGAAACACTTATGCCGAGTTCAGACTGCATGATTTTAGCATGATTTTTTGCATGATTTTTAGATTTTATTTTGATTCACAGACAGGTTTTGAGAAGTTGCTGATAAATGTCTGAAATCCCAGGCAAATCGGTGCTCATGCACGTGAGTGATAATCACACAATATGAACTATCAAAGACGCGATCTGAAAGAATCGCAGATGAGTCACTGATGCCCGGGAGATATTTGGCGTGCCGAATATCTGGAGCTGTCGGTGATTCAAATCATGCCATGAAATGAGTTTTGACTGAAAATAACATTGCTGATCGCCTGCAGCCAATGAGATTTCATTCACTAGCGTGGGTACCTGCAGGCCAGAGGGAGGTTGGGGGAGAAGTTAAAAGCGCTCATTATCAGTTTATTCAGACCCAAGAAATGGAGGGAAAATTAGTGTAAATTTGACAGGATCACCTGTGTCTGTTTGACGTGTCATGGGAGCAATATCACAACCCAACCCGGTCAAAAATAAAAAAGTTGAGGAGAAATTGCTAATTCCCTTCAAAGCCAGGTGAGCAAATATGTACATTTTCTACCCTATTATAGGCTTCTTTCTCGTTATGTAGTTCATAACAAAAGATATACTACGTGTTTTTGGGTGTGAGACGTAGTTTGGACAATGTTGTTGGTGATTCTTCCTATTTTGAAGTCATGCAGTGTGAAACTCTGTCGTCGATCCATCTTGCAGTGTAAATAAAGCAGCGACAAAATGCTAGCCCAGATAGTCATGCAGTGTGAAAACATCTGTGACACGACTACCTGCAGTCTGAACTCGGCATTAGTTTGACCTTCTCGCTTTGTAGGTGTTATCAGAGGGGAAAGGCCCACCCATAAGTGAAAATCTCTCTCTCGTTAGCATAAACAGCCCTGAGTAAGCAGCAGCCATCCGCCAATAGAGTTTTCACACAGGTCATTTTTAAAAGAGGGCTGGAAGCACAACCTCAGTTAACGTTAAAGCGAGTCACGAAAATGACACAATTCGGATTGAAGCCAAACACCCGGGGCTTCAGCGTCAACACTTGACGGAGGGTGTGTCTGAAGTCGTCATAGCAGCATCAGCCAATTAATTTAGTCTACAATCGGCTACTTTCTGAGCTGGAATATTTTCATAAAGCAATCTGATTGCCTGACGTTTCCGTTGGCACTTGAAAAGAAATTCTTAACTTTCGCAGCGCCTACCGCTGCAGCGCCTCTGACGGATCCACAACTCAGTTTGGCAACGATTGATGTCACCCATTCAAAGTGAATGGGAAGCGTTGACGCTGATGCTCATTACATTACAAGCCACAGGAGAGGGTAGAGAAAAGCACTCCTCATACTTCAGCCTCCACATCAAAGTTTCAGACAGCAAAAAAGGTCAAGGTACTTCAGGATTGGCCAGCCCAGTCAACAGATATTAACATTATTGAGCATGTCTGTGGTATGATGAACGAGGAAGCATTGAAAATGAATCTAAAAAATCTTGATAAACTGGGAGTCTGACAGCAACGCTTTCCTTGCAATTCCAGATGACTTAATTAATGCTATTTAAGTAATTGCAGAGATGTGTGGATGCAAACACAATAATTCTTTTTCCACTGCACTTTATATTCTATACTGTACACTATTTCTGTTAAGTGACAAGACTTTTGTCTAAGCAAAGTCAGACCTTACTGTCCTAATTAAATAATTAAAAATCAAGCCATGATTAGGCCTCTCACGATATCTGTTTTTTGTTGTACGATATATTGCACCAAAATATATCACGATAAACGGTATTATTGTCATTTTAAGAACATTTAGGGCCACTCATTATATAATGCCAGAATGGCAATATAATAGCATCATAACACAAGTGCACTCTTACAATATTTTGTTCTTAAGAATATTAAATTTAATCATTTTAATAATTTAATGATTGGGCATAGGAATCAGAATGTGAAAACGCAGATCCAAAACAAATAATAATCAATGTTAACAAAAAAAAAAGCAAGGTAAAAAGTGTCAAAGGCTGTGATATCTGCTACCAGATCTACTTCCAGTTGTCAGGCACCCACATCAAAGTATACTTTAGTCATTTATGGGAAATAATATAGTGTTTAACAAAACTGACACGGACACCTCTAATAGAGATAGAGAGGTTGTTCAATCAGCTAAAATGTTGCAAGAATTGGTTTTTACGTATGGGCGATATATATTGCGTCACCAAAAATTATTGAGGTCATGTCCATGTATTGTGCGGTAAGTCGATATATTGATTATTTTGACAGGCCTAGCCATGATCATATTCTATTTTGGTGAAATAAGCGTAATCTAGAGCGTTTTGGCTGTCATATAAGCCACTTCCGATACCAAATGATCAACTAGAAGTCAAGTTATTATTTGTTGTTCCTAAAACTTGGATAAGCGACAACACTTTTGTCAGGTAGTGTATTTCACCTGTAACAACAAGAACTTTTTTTAAAGATAAAAGTGTTTGGCCATTAACTTCTGTATGCATAATTATGTAAAAACCTATGGAGATTTTACAGCATGATAGACTCACGGATGGCAGATTAACCTGCTGCTGCTTCTTCAACGAAAGAAATGTGGATGATGTGACAAGATAATTGACAGGCCATGTGAATAAGAAACATAACCGTACGTTTATGAAGTAGTATGTTTAGCCTGAATACTCTTCTGTTACACATACTTCACAGAAAAAGTACATCATTTTAGGATCTAGTATAAATAAACCAATTGGGATGCAGGATTTTAGAACAAATATATGCAAAATGGGATAGTAAAATAAAGTGCTACAGATTTTTTGCTGTGGCACCAAGACTTGGGAAACATATCTGGCACTAGCATTACTGTAAATGCTAGCATTTTGGTCCCCTTTGTCAATTTTTAACAGGTCTGAAGCCGGTTGCACCAGCTGTGGATTAAGTTACAGCTCTGTTTGATGTAAAAGGACTTATTTTTGAATTGCATGAATAAAGTTGGTCAAAATGTAACTTTAAATATTCCCAAACGTGGAGCAAAAGTTTAAATGAATTACCTCAAACCTGTTTTACCTGAAAGACTTCAATCCTTCAACCACATTTGATACTAACTGTATACTTTTAAGGGAGAACATTATGTGAATAAATTAGCTCTGTTCAAAGCACTTCAACATAAACCTGGCCTTAAGAGTGCACTTCTGTGTGCATCATGCAAAAAAAAAAAACTATAAATATTAAGAATTAATGCCATTTCTTATGTCTTTTAAATGTATCAACATTTAATCAGCGCTTATTCATTTCAAACACAGTTTCTGAATGATATTTATAGTACATAAGCCTATAATAACAACCATATAAATAAATTCAGATTAAGTAGTGTCATATTTCAATGGAAACATATTTAGCATTAGTCACGAAATAGGTTGGAATCAACTTTTTGAAGGATATTATTGGATGGTACAAGTCACATTATATGACTATGCATTACTTTGAGGGTTTTAAGAACAAACAGTCCAATTGATACGTTTTGTTTAAACTAGCTTGACTTACAAACCTCTAATGTGGATTTCAGAAATAAATCCACAGCAGTTACAAACAGCTGGTGCAACCCTACACAGTTCTTCCCTTATCACTGATTTTATGAGTGTTTAATGTTTGGGTGTTTTCACTCATGATGTTGCTTTAGACGAACGAAACACAGAGTTTAGAACAGACGGAGTAAATAATGCTGCATGGAAGAGGCTTAAAAGGAACACTGAATAATTCACTCTCGTCACATCAACACATCAACGTCATCACAACGGTCTTCCTCCTCTGTGACTTTGAGTGAAAGCACCTCCTCGTTCAGGAAGAGGCCGCTCAATCTCTCCTTGCGAGCCTGTCTCTGCTCCTTCAGCTGTCGCTTGCGTAAAGCCTTCTGCTGCATTTTCCTCTGCTTGGAGCGTTTCTGTAAAACATAGGATTATCATAGGATTACGTTCTTATTTTTTAGAAAACAGCAAATCAATTAAAGTCAGGATGCACAGTTCGAATGGTCATCAATCGTCAATCTTTGGCTAATCAAATTGCGACTGTTTTGATCGCATATGCACCTGAAATTGAATCTATGCGACCTCAAAATATATTATTTGGGAGCATTTGTGCGAGTGCATAAAATTATTGCGTGCAACTGGTTTTCACTGCAAAATGTTCACCGCATGTACGGATTTAGGACACATTCACACAGAACACATCTTTGCACTTGAAAGGCAGCGCTCAGGAACTGTTTAAAACTGTTGTCATGTCAACTTGCTGCAGTAAACAAAGCCTGCAATGCTTGCCCCGCCTTACGCTCTTTTTATTGGCCCACTGCGCTAGAACTGATCGCGAATGGATTGGTTAAAATCAGTTGTCAATCACTTAGGCCCCGTTTACACTAGTGCGTTTTCGTTTTAAAACGCATAAGTTTTGCTACGGTTATGCCATCCGTCCACACTACGCTGGAGTTTTCGAGCCCCGAAAACGGAGCGTTTTGGAAACACTGGAGAGGCCATTTTCATTCTAAAACGCTGCTGCTCTGTCTCAGTGTGGATGGGGCAAAACGCACACGTCGTAAAACGGAGGCGTGGCTGCTGGACACAGAAATGGGAGCGTTGGGAGAACCAATGTCCGTTTTAGGCGCTATTGTGCAGTTAAACTCTGCCTTTTTTACTACAAGAGCTGCATATATTCGCAAGAGGCAAGCTACTGTTCCAGCACTTGCTAATCGCTCGCGTTTCCAGCCGCTTAAGCTCCATTTAGACCGCCGGTTTTGGGTTACACCAGGAAGAACAAGCGAGACGCATGCTTCCTGTTTATACTTGAGCGCGCATGCCCAGAGTGCGCGAATAGTCATGTGATATACATTTCGCTAGATAGTGTGAGGGACATCTGTTGAAAGACGCTGGGGGAAACGCTAGTGTGGACGTGGATCGTTTTCATGCTAAAACGCTGTTTTAAAACTAAAACAGTAGTGTAAACGGGGCCTCAATCAACGCCTTCAGCCTTCAGATGACAGGAGAGCTACAACCGTGAAAATGTAAAGCGCTGAAGATGAGAATGACAACAACACGATCAGATTTTGTTTTAGAAAACACCTAAAGCAACAAATAATGGCACATCTAATTACTGATAATGTGGTGAATGTTAATCCACAATCTACATTTGTCCAAGAGGGGATAAAAGACATTCACTGGCTTCAAGTCCGCTATGAATATAACTAAAAGCATTCACTGTAGTCTGTGGGACGGAATTTTCAGGTAACTGTCTGCCACATCTACACATTTTAAGCACAAGATGTTCTGTTTAATCCTTCATTTAATCGCTAGATGCTGTCAGCCGCGCAGCTATAAGTTAACACCACGTACACCATCGCAAAAGGGCTTGCATGGACTAAGATTAAACCAATATTGCAGTTCATGAAAAGACTGGTATTGCTATTAAAATGACGTATACAAATAATAAGGTATATATCAAAAGCAACTGTGCGATATCAGACATCACCCGTGAGAACACAGCAGGTTAACAGATTCATTCATGTCAAGTAGTGCGTGCAGGGCCGGTGAGCAGTCTGTCCATTACTTACAATTTCTTTAATCTTGCTATATTTATAGTTTATTTGTGGAAATTGACATGCTTAATGTTAATACAGCTCAACAGAAGTCACGCTGCCACTGTAATCTGGTGAATTTTTTCTTGACATCATAAAAAATATCTTAAAGTACCTTTGAGTCTCGTATTCGCTCAGCTGCAGTGGCCAGGTTTCCATCGCTGTGTGCACGGCTGATGTTTGTGGATGAATTGGAGCCTGTGGAAGCAGTGCTACTGCTGGTACTGCTGACCATGCTGGCATTACTGCTGCTGTGGGCACTCACACCACTGGTGCTGCCGCTGCTCGCCATGCTCCTCTTCCAGTTATCCCGTGTCATGTTTGGACGTTGCCGTGGACTGTGCTCACGAATGTAGCTCCTCACCTAAAAGAACAAAAAGACTTTTAATGTTTCAAAATTACTACTACACTGCAATAAATGCTTTTCCTACTTAAGATTTTTTGTCTTGTTTCCAGTCCGAATATGCATAAATTCTTAAATTAAGAAGCATTTACTAGACAAGCAAAACATATTGTCTTGTTTTAAGAAATAATACGTCAAAACTAAGTGAGTTTTTCCTTAAAATAAGCAAAACAATCTGTCAATGGAGTAAGCAATTGTTGCTTGTTTTAATAATTTTATAATATTATTTCTTAAAACAAGAGATTTATTTGCTTGTCTAGAAAAAAACTTTTTGATTTAAAATTTTTTTAATGACTTTTTGAATAAGAAAGAAACAAAACAACAAAAAAAAGCATTTTTTTTTTGCAGTGTATTACTATTACTGATGACCACTGCTCAAATGAAACTGTTATTTCATGTTTAATTGCTTGATTCTAATCAAGTAGCTTGAGAGAACTGGCAAACATTAAGACTGGAATACACACTACACATCTTTTGCACAGACATGAAGAACAAATGACATGAGAAGAGAAAGATCGTTATGCTCTTGTGCAGAGCAATTGATCCTTAATTCCGAACATATAGATTTATATGCTTTGTGTCAACATTGTGGCCATACCACACGTCACAAACGCAAACTGAACTTTACATTTAATAGTTTGTTATTCACTAATCCCACAGAGAATCTCCGGGTGCAAAAATCCACAAATTTCTGCAGACTTTTAGCCCATCGTGGAGTCTACTTATTAACTTAAGTAAATTGGTGTAACTATTGATTTTTTTTTTTTAATATATATATCAAAAGACAGGACAATAGACTCGATATCCCCCTTTTTGATTTATTTTAAACACTAAACGCACTGAAAAATTGCTTCTATGGTATTTGCATTATTTGAACAAAGCCAAAGAAATATAAAATCCTAAAATATAATAACAAAACATAAATATAAAGTTTACAAATATAAAAATGTTTCACACTGATGCAATTTTTCACTTTTTGAAACCGAGGGCAATTTGACAACATAAAGAACTTCTTAATGCACAAATAGCTCGCTCACAGCACTCATTCAAACACATTGGACATGGCATTATGTGGGATAGATTTTTTTTAAGTGACAACTCAGTAGGCTTAACTGGGCCATATCCCCTAAATAATTTAGAAAAGCATTAGTGTAATTAATGTAATTCATTACCTGTTTGAGCTTTTCATCAGTGAGGCAGTTCAGTTCAATGATGAACTCGCTGTCCGTCGGTAATATCTGTGCGCTCGGGTCGATGATTTTGATTATATCAAGTTGCTCCCGAAGTCCCATCTCTGTGCTCACTTTTCGACTCAGATATTCAATATATTCCACCTGAAAAACAATCAACAAATGAGTGATTTTGCAGAGGCAACAGTGGAACTCACTTCGAAGAAACAGAATAATACAACCAAATAACCAAGTCTAACTTCTAACCAAATCATATTATTATATAATCATGCAATCAAGTCATATTAGGGGCCGTTCAAGTATCGCAGCTAAGTGTGTGGATAGCTCATGTAAAGCATGGCAACCACCTTTTGATACAACTCTGATACAAGTTTTATTTATGGAGAACATTAAAAAACACTGCAGTGTTTAGGTACTCTGTGTTTGTCTGAGGTAATTAGTCTCATTACTGAAACATATATATTTCATACAAAGCATAATGCTGATTGGTTAGTTCTAGTCACATGACTGAAAAGGCACGTTGGCATGTTGAGGAACCATTTTCTCGAAGAACGACAAACTGACAAACCACTGCTGCAGCTCTGATACAAGTTTTATTTACGGAAAACCTTTAAAAGCACAGCAGTGTTCGGGTGCTCTGTGTTAGTAGTTTGTAATTAGTCTACCATTATGACTGAAACATGTATATTCCATACAAAGTATGAAGCTGATTGGATATTTCTAGTCACATGACTGACGGTCGCTCAATACATTCTAAAAAATTTGAGAAGTTAGGTGCGCCTGGAAAACACGTGTGCGTCGCTACTTATTTGCCTTCATTTGAAATACCTTTCCACTAACTTTTGCGAGTGCAAAAGATGCAATATGTGAACAGCTCCTTATTATATTATTAATATGTTTCTATTCAAATGTGTATGAATTAATTTGTTGCTGTAAAATCAAAAAGTTGAGTAAAATCATTAAAGGATTTGAGTTTAGGAGAACAAGAAATTCTATATCCACTATTTTTTTATTTATAATGCTTTTAAATGTTTTCCATAATTAAAACTTTTATCATTATTTAAGTTTATTACATTGTTTATTTACATATTATTTATATAACTATGCAAATTGCTTGACTTATTTGAAAAAATGTAATCGTGCTTCGTTAAGTTTTGTAATATTTCGATACAACATGTTGAATCGTATAACTGTAACAACAATAACAGAAACAATAAGTTAGCAGTTCATTCCACTGTGGCGACCCCAGATTAATAAGTGGACTAATCCAAAAAGAAAATGAATTAATTAATAACAATAACTAAAATAAAATTCCTGAGTCCCATGTTTAATTATCCATTAATTTGTAATATATCAATGTATTCATTTGAATTAATAACAGAAGCACTAGACAGCACTACATAATAAATCATTTCATTTCTTGTTCATTAACGGTAAGAAACGTACAGACTCGTATTATAGACGACACATACAGTTGCGTTTTATATTCTCCACTATATATAAATGAAATAAATCAACCTGTTCGTCATTAGTCATGGCACTCCAGGGCAGCTCATCCAGATTTCGATGGGGTTTACTTTTTCTTTTGGAAACAAGGCAGGGTGAACTAGGAACGCTGGGTATGATGTCTGACAACACATCACTGCCACTGGCGATGTCACTGCCTGGTAACTACAAAGATACCATATACGTTAAGCAAAGTCTTCAACATTATAATCAACAGCTATTCTATATGTTAAGAAATGAACATCAAGTCACGTTGGAATATAAACTTGGCTCACCTGCCACTCAAATTCACTGTCTGACCAATCCCAGTAAGTGCTAATGGAGGAGGACACATCACTGCAGACACTGCCTTCTGGGAAAAGATCGAAGGACGTGAGTTCCTGATCGTCCAGGAGAGAGTAACAGTCATCCTGATCGCCCACAGAAACCGAGGAGAAGAGCTCCTCGCTGCACTCTGAACTGGCAACACTCGTCCCGCATGACGTCAGGTTCCATCTGCAAAAGGTGACCAATGTTAAGTGACAAAGATTCACACAGGACACTGACAGCTCTTTTTTATTGATTTTACTGACTGAAGCAAAGACTCTAGAATACACAAGACATGTCACTCTTGTATATGGATAGTTTTGAATGGGGAAAAGTGTAACGGTCAATATGGTAAATGAAGCCCTGTCTACTAGTACAGGAGCCAATCATCGATGGTTATAGACTGAGGTTTCTCCAAATACTTGCTTCACAGACATGAGAAATATATCCAAATAAAGCTTGAAATCTGTGCTTTTAAATGAACCAAGTGCACTTGAAAGCAAAAGTTTTTTGGCTTTGGTCAAACACACATTACATGACAGCAACTACTCAAACACCAACAAACTTGTAAACAAAGAGTCGCTGTCATTTCTGAAAGAGATTCGCCATCAAGAGCAAGTTGTGAAGTACTTCAGAAAAGCAGACGAAGCATTTTCCAGAGGATGATAATGTGTAGAACAGCAATAAATGAGGTTTGTGTCGTGATCTTGTTTCTTTCGAGTGTGCATGTGCATTAGCTTGGGCAACCTAAAAATAAGCTGATTTTGTTTGATTTAGACGTTTACAGTAATGAATGTTGCATAGTTCATACAATTTATTTCAAACACTTTATTATTTGTCCATGTGTTCCACTACTCTTGCTAACTGAAATGCATTACTTTTCTACAAATTTTCCAAATTCATCATATACAGGATTGCTATTGTCTCAAAATTTGAGTATAACCAAGATGAAGATTTTTTGAAATTATTCTTTGCATATCTGAATGAAAAACTGAATTCCTGTTATCCAGTTTGTCGTTCAATTTAACTTTGTTTTGTTTGTGGTTTATTTTGTTTAGTTTTTGCTTTGAACTATTAAAATGTAAATTCTGTACTGTGTATATATTTACATATCAGCGCATTTGGAGGACAAATCTGTATATGTTTTACATAATAATGACACATCAATAGTAATACTAATGACATACTAATACTAACGGTATACTAATATATTTTGCCTGTACACTACCTGACAAAAGTCTTGTCACCTATCCAAGTTTTAGTAACAACAAATAATAACTTGACTTCTAGTTGATCATTTGGAATCAGAAGTGGCTTATATGAAAAGCAAAGGTCTCTAGATTACGCTTATTTTACCAAAATAAAATATGATCATGCCTTGATTTTTAATTATTTAATTAGGACAGTAAGGTCTGACTTTGCTTAGACAAATGTCTTGTTACTTAACAGAAATAATGTACAGTATAGAATATAAAGTCATGGTGCCATGAGCTTGGATGACTGCATTTATGCATCTCTGCAATGACTCAAATAACTTATTAATAAAGTCATCCGGAATGGCAAAGAAAGCATTTCTGCAGAACTCACAAAGTTCATCAAGATTCTTTGGATTCATCTTCATTGTCACCTCCTTCACTTCATGTCACCCCAGACATGCTCAATAATGTTCATGTCTGGTGACTGGGCTGGCCAATCCTGGAGCACCTTGAACTTCTTTGCTTTCAGGAACTTTGATGTGGAGGCTGAAGTATGAGAAGGAGCGCTATCATGCTGAAGAATTTGCCCCCTCCTGTGGTTTGTAATGTAATGGGCAGCACAAATGCCTTGATACCTCAGGCTGTTGACGTTGCCATCCACACTGCAGATCTCTCACACACACCCCCATACTGAATGTAAACCCCAAACCATGATTTTTCCTTCACCAAACTTGACTGATTTCTGTGAAAATCTTGGCTCCATGCAGGTTCCAATAGAACTTCTGCAGTATTTGTGATGATTGAGATGCAGTTCAACAGATGATTCATCAAAAGAATCTACCTTCTGTAACTTTTCCAAATCATCAACTAGAAGACAAGTTGTTATTTGTTGCTCTTACAACTGAGATAGACAACAAGACTTTTGTCAGGTAGTGTATGTCACTTGTAAAATGATAAAAATCGCACCATTGTAACAACAAGGTATTGTTATGTTTACAATATTGTATAAACAAATGGGCATGACAAATTCCTTACAGACAAAAGCAACAATAATGTTCCTAAAATGCCAAGTTGTAACAAAGACTTGAGCTGTTGTCACGGACTCAGTCATTTATTTATTAAAACAATATATGTTTCCTCACACATATACTTTTTAAAAAAAATTTATTTTCCTTCCTCAGTTTAACCAGACCTGTTCACAGTAAAAAAGGATGTTAAGTAAAATGAGCAAATTTCAAACCACATGGGTCAAAAATCCATAAATAATAATAATAATGTAGCATGATTTAATTAATAAATTTGGCCTGTTACTTGCTGGCTTCTGTACATTTCAGATGAGTTTAAGGACATTACATATTCAATCATTATTAAGGATTAACACTGGAGTAGTCCAAACCCTGTTCAAACTCACTTTAAGCTCCAAAGACATTGATCAGCATACTCCGGTGTCTTTGATTAGGGCTGGATAGCTAATCCCTGTAGAGCAGTTGACCGCATTTGATAAACCTTGAGCCTTTAAGTGTCCTACGCTACGTCTTACAGCAAAGGCTGTACCCTCCAGAAAGCTGAGCTGATGTTATCCCTATAGGATTTGTAAGGTACCTTTACGCATAAATGCTGCCTGCAGAGCAACTGCCTAAAGAGACAACGAGGTAAAAGGTCAGCTGCTTAAGCTTTGGAACAAAGGCCTGAAATGGATCAGGGGTGCAAACTACTCAGGGGTGAAAAAGGTGACAAACTTAACTTACTCCTCCTCCACACACATACATACCATTAAATAAAATGAAAACTACATGCTTTAATAACTATATCGTATTGTATGTTGTGATTGTGGTCAAAAATCTGATGTTAAAAAAGTTTTGTTTTTGGTTGAATTGCTCTATTTGGAAAGAAATCGTTAATTCTGACTGATTAGTATGATCAGACTTCTTTTTTTTTTTTTTTTTTTTACACCAGTGGTTCTCAAAGTGGCGGGCGCAGGCCATAAGCAGAAGCGGAAAAAAAAAAAAAAACAGCCAATAGACATAGGACATCGTTTTATCTACTCGTGACTACTTCACTGACAAGGAGGGGTCTGTGGACAGTTATTGACTTTCTGTCATCTTTTAGTCAAATACTATGACCTCCGGTGCCTGGACTGCAGCTCTGCACAAGAAGTTTGGCCAGGGGAGAAATAGTCATGCCTGGTTTCTCTCAATGTTTTTTTCCCTTCACTTTCGTCAATTGGTGAAGTTTTGTTCCTCACCACTGTCGCCACTGGCTTGCTTGGGACTTGTGGAGCTGCACATAAATGGATTTGCTCTTAAGTGTTGGACTTTCAGCAGTGAAATTTAAACGAGGCCTGTCACGATATCTATTTTTTGTTGTATGATATATTGCACCAAAATATATTGCCACAAACGATATTGTTGTCATTTTATGTCACTCATTATATGATGCCAGAATGACAATATGATATCATTTCAATGCAAGTACACTCATACAAAAAATAAATAAATAAATAAATAAAACACATAATATTTTATTATTAAGACTATTTTATTTAACCATAGTCATTTTAACAATTTAATAATTAGGCATTGGAATCAGAATGCGAAAATGCATATCCTAAATAAATAATAATAAATGTTAACAAAAAAGTACAAGGTAAAGAATAACAGAGGCTTCGATATCTGCTACCAGATCTATTTAATGTTGTAAGACACCTATTTGAAAAAAAAAAAAAAAAACTATAGTCATTTATAATAAATACTACAGTGCTTTTAGCTATACTGACACTTACACCTCCAATAAAGATAGACAAGTTGCACAATCAGCTCAAATGTTGCTAGTATTTGTTTTTATGTATGGGTGATATATATTGCATCACCAAAAATTATCGAGGGCATGTTCATGTGTTGTGGGATAAGTAGATATATTGATTATTGTGACATGCCTAATTTAAACCACACTGAACTGAACTAAACTGAACTTAAACTCTGAAAACTGGACTGACACAGTTTCGATTTACTAGAACTTCTATCTTAAGCTGCTTTGACACAATCTACATTGGAAAAGTGCTATGGAAATAAACACAAATTAAATTGAAAAACAGTGCAACTTCCAGAATTTACAAAAAGAAAAAAAGAAACCTATTAAAAGCAGCAGATCAATTAAATAGGTTACTCCTTGCATTGACTATTGAAATTATAGATAATTGGTTTATTGTATTTATCTACTCCTATATATTCAGCCTAGACATTTTATTCTGTTTACAGTTTTATCATGAATATCTGCTTTTATTTTACTTCATAAATCTTTTCACTTTCACAACAAGTTTACATCTGTCTTTACATCATTCCTTGGCATCGTGTTCCACATTTTATGATCAAGTGGTGTTTAACGGATCCATTTAGCAATCTGTCCAATGCATTTTCGACTGTCCGTTTATCTAAGTTACTGCATCAATACACTACCTGACAAAAGTCTTGTCATCGATCCAAGTTGTAAGAGCAACAAATAATAACTTGACTTCTACAGTTGATCATTTGGAAAATTTCCAATGAATCATCTGTTGAACTGCATCCCAATCATCACAAATACTGCAGAAGATCTACAGGAACCCGCATGGACCCAAGATTCTCACAGAAATCAGTCAAGTTTAGTGAAGGAAAAATCATGATTTGACATATTCAGTTGGGGGGGGGTGTGAGAGATCTGTAGAGTGGATGGCAACATGAACAGCCTGAGGTATCAAGACATTTGACACAAACCACAGGAGGGGGCAAATAATTCAGCAGGATAGCGCTCCTTCTCATACTTCAGCCTCCACATCAAAGTTCCTGAAAGCAAAGAAGGTCAAGGTGCTCCAGGATTGGCCAGCCCAGTAACCAGACATGAACATTATAGAAATGTATGGATGCGGTCGTGCAAGCTCATGAGAGTCATACACAACGTTTATTATTTTTCCACTGCACCATTATTGCTGTTAAGTCACAAGACTTTTGTCTAAGCAAAGTCAATCCTCACTGTTCGAATTAGATAATTAAAAATTAAGGCATGATCATATATTATTTTGGTAATATAAGCATAGAGGCCTTTGCCTTTCATATAAGCCACTTCTGATACTAAATGATAAACTAGAAGTCAAGTTATTATTTGTTGCCTCTAAATAGGCGACAAGACTTTTTTTGTCAGGTTGTTTATACCCTGCCGAGAAATCCACGCCCTAGCAAAGAGATTGTACTTTTTCTGTGATTAAGTCTCACCTTTGAATAGCTTGTCAGATGAGATCATACTAGATCAGATTAAAGTTGACAAAATGTTGCCTTTCATGTTAGAATTACTTTTGATGTTTTAATTAATACAGGTGTTTTATTCATTGCTAATTTAAAAAAAAATTAAAATCACAACATTTTAGAGGGGTGGTGGTGTGGGGATGCCAGATATTTTCTATACATGTAGGTTTTAAGTTTTTCAACTTGTGAAGCTGCTTTGACACAATCTACATTGTAAAAGCGCTATACAAATAAAGATGAATTGAATTGAATTGAATTGAATTAAAGTTGAGCAAACCAAGAAAGTTTGAGAACCACTGATCAACACAATTAAAGTGAATGACCCATTACAGCCGGAAAAGGCAGATTTTGCCTAAAGGTGACAAACTTGCACTGCTGTAGATGAGTCAGATGAGAAAGACATCCAAAATCTCTATCGTTACGATGCTTCAAATAACAAGGTTGGGCAACACTGGTCGGTCCTGTTATTCCCAAAATATAAAGAGATCTCTAACCCAGCTACAATCCAGCATGCCTCAGTTTTAACCCTGTTAAAGCTTATCAAAGTGTGTAATAACAAAGACTATAGAATACACAATATGTGTCACTTGTTAAGTTTTGAATGGGGAAAGGTGTCACAGTCAATATGGCAAATAAAGCCCCACCTTCTAGTACAGGAGCCAATCATCGAGAGCTATAGATGATTCAAGTTTAGAAATTAAACTAAAGTAACAGTTGTTTAATTTTGTTGTGATTCCTAATATGAAATTTGATCGTAACCTTGGAAAACAATTTTGGAGAATTTGATGTTTTCCTGTTTAGACTGAATGCCCGAGCGTACGGCCCAAGAGGCATTTCAAAGATGGCGACCAAGTAAAATGACTTGCCTTACAGGGACTTTGGTATTATTCAAGTAACCCAAAACAACTTCATTCACATGTTCCTGACTTGGGTTGAAGTTAAAATAGTCCGTAGCTCTCCAACGGCCAGGTCGGAAACCCAATGTAGGACAACATCTGTACAGTACCTGGATGAACAACATATTCGTGGACAGTTCTAACAAAATCTTGCCTAAATAACCAGCATCTCACCTGCTGCTGTGAAAGCGGTGTAAAGGGTCTGTTCGGTGACATGATGACAACTGACATCCAAAGTCACTAACATCCAACGTGGCATCTTCGCTGAAGTTTCCTCTCTGTGAGAGCAGTGGAAATGGCTCTTCCGGAGCAAGAAACTTCTCATAGACGCCCTCAGACATCTTGAAGCTGCATCACAAGAACAGATCCTAGCATCAGGACATCTTATAACAGACTGAAAGCCATCTAGCATTAAAGCTCATGAGGTGCTGTATGTATTTTGGTATAATTATTCTTAAAAGGTACGCTGTTATGGTAGATTTGAATACCTCCATACAATAACAGTATGCAGATTAGATAGTTAGAAGGAAGAAGTTAGAAGAAGATTGGATAGTTTTTCATTAAAATATCCAAAAAAAAAACATTAGAAAAGTGTTATATATTTTGGTGATGTATGTACATAACATTCTCCCAAATGTTTAAAAAAATTTCAAAGTATATAAACTTATAAATATTAGCACAGACTGTGCCATTTGACTTTTATTTGCCCAAAATGCAGCACAATTACTGTTAAATGAGAATGGAGAAGTATGACCATATTAGACCAGTGCTGTCAACACTGCACTGGCATATACACTTGCCATAGTACAAACTGCTGCTCTTGTGATTGCTTCTATTGTCCTCAATCGTAAGTCACTTTTGATTTAAAGCATCTGCTGAATGATTCTGTAAATCTGAGAAATATGCATCTTAATTACATACTTCAAACCAATAGCGATATCATAAAAATAATGGTGTCTATACCAAAAAATATACTGGTCTTTCAGTGCCATAGTACAGACAATCTCACTCAACAGTCCCTAAACTACAATGTAAATAATATCTGTTAATTAACAGTGTCCATAAGAGTCTACAATGTTTTTCACTTATTTACGGTTGAGAATTGCATTATAAGATGTTGATCTGTGCTCTGTCGACTTTTGCTATTGAAAATTCAACTCTAGTTTACCAAAATGACTTTTATTGATATTCCAGTAGTTTAAAAATAACATAAAGGATAAGAAATAGCCAAAAATGTACTGGCTGTTTATTACAAGGTATTTGTATGCAAGATAATAGAACCCCAAGCCAGACAATATATCATTTAAACTATTAAAAATGTTCATAAATGTCACTTATTGTTTTAAAGGTTGATGCTATTCAAAAGCATAAATAAATGGGGGAAAATAAAAGCATGAATAAAAGAAACCTGCTAATTTATGGACATTTTTTACAGTGCAATTAACAAAGAGGAAACTGAAAGTGAAATCTGTCATCATTGATGCAAAAAGTGCATCAAAATAGGCGCACCATGTAATATACATAAAAAAATAAGTTCACTGTGAAATGCGTATCATCTCATTTATATAACCTGCTTGAGAAAACATCTCCATATAGTGTTCCTAATATATTGCCTTCCTTTTGAGGTGCTTAATTGTCACCTAAGGGTCAAATTCATTAATGACAAACAGAGAGTATTAAATTCTGCTAATCCTACGTCTCAACTTGTTTGTTCATTTAGCACAGTAAAGAACTGGGCCACTGTATGTGCATACATTATTTTTTTTTTCCATTTGCAAAATAAACTTTAAGTTCCTTGCCATTGTCACCTTTGGGTCTAAACGTCAGTTAATATTAAGGTAATGACACTGATTTAACAGTACTGATCTTTTGGAACATGAACTTGTAAATGAACTCTACTTAAGTGCCGAACTGAACACGCACTGAACTGACTGGAGTAATTGAACTGACAATTTGAACAAAATAATTTAATAATAATTTAAATGTACATATGTCAGTAGCAGAAACTTAGATCGTTCAGGATCATTCTGTATGATAAAAACACATCCCAACAAGCGTTGCTAAGGGTAAACAGAGATAAGGTATACACGTTACACAAACTGACAGGAACACAAGCTGTAAATAAATTCACAATTGATGCATCCCAATTCACGTCTGTATAGACCATTTCATCCAGTTCTTAAAAAGTAGATTAGGTGTGTTTACACCAAAAAATTTCAAAAAACTAAATGAACACCAGATAAAGCAGTAATATAAATAAAAGTGTGCTGCTGACACTGTTTGGACACTTTATGCACTCAACTATTTCAGGCTTAACAATATAAAACGAAATGGGGCTTTTAGACGCTGGTGATTGATAAAATATCCTTATAAAGTTCATACACACAATGGTTCAGCGGACAATGCATACATACATTAGTGTACAACAATAGCACTGAATAAAATGCATAATCTGGTAAACAACTATCAGGACTTAATCCAACATTAGAATAATACCAATGACAATGTTTTCCTCTGAATAATATAGAAAAGTTCAAAGTGCATATCATATAACATAGCTGTGAAAAATTCACAGGACTAAAATAGTCACGTAATGATGAGATATTGGGGCAGCACAGTGGCTCAGTAGTTAGCACTGTTGCCTCACAGCAAAAAGGTCGCTGGTTTAAGTCCCAACTGGGTTGGCGATTCTGTGTGCAGTTTGCATGTTCTCCCTATGTTGGTGTGGGTTTCCTCCAGGTGCTCCGGTTTCCCCCACAGTCCAAAGACATGCGGTATAGGTGGATTGAATTAACTAAATTGACCATAACGTATGTATGTAAATGTGAGAGTGTATGGGTGTTTCCCAGTACTGTGTTGCGGCTGGATGGGTAACATAAAACATTTGCTGGATAAGTCGGTGGTTCATTCAGCTATGGTGATCCTTTTTTTAATGAATAAAGGGAAAAAGCTGAAGGAATGAATCATGAAATGTTATACTTCAGTTTAGGAAATACAGTGGCAGTTATAAAGTTTGTATTTAATGGTCTGTAAACAAAGTATCAAAGTAATTTTACTAGTGTTGCTAAACCATGGTTATAATGTGGTCACTTGTCACCATGGTTTTTTTTTTTATTACACAAATGGTTAATTTTTCCTAAAGCAAAGACACAATATAATTCCACACTATGTAATTAGTCAAAAAATCTTACTACTTAACTAACGTTAGTTGTTTTCAAACTAACGTTACAGTAATCGGGGACATTATACAAGTATTACATCATTGTATTATTATAATTATAATTATTATTAAATAATAACCCTGAAAGTAATATTACATAAATACTTAGTACAACAACGTTACCGTGATGTTTTAAATTTAATTCTGATACCAGTAAATACACTCAGAACTCTAACTGCTAAAATTAGCAGGCCAGCTACAATGCTAAATTACACCACAGCAGGTCTAAACAGCAAGGGCCTTTATCGAAATACTACGTTCTCTTTTGCAGATAGATGAACTAACTCCTTTCTTTAATGTAGGGGGAATTGAAACAAAACCAGTACATTTATTCGTTGTTAGCAAATCGTCTCGTTAGCGATTAACCACCGTAAACCACTTCACTTTCTAATCCGCCTAATAGGTGATCTCGGAATACAAAAAACATTAAATGAGATTATATTAGTCGTTACATCTCACACATACCTGTTGCGTTATCTATTTTAAGGGTTTAATATGATCAAAACGATCATCGGATCTCAACCCTCTTCCGCTGTTTGCTGTTTTCCTCCGATGTTGTCATCCCTTTTTCTTCTTCTTCTTCTACTTCATCCTCTTTTTGTTTAACGGTAATCCATATCTAACTGCACTGTCGCCACCTACCTTACAAGGCAACGAACAGCATTTGTTACATGGTGAGGTGATCAGGGACCGTTCACTAAAAACTCCCATTTCCTTTATATTTTCGAATTTACCAAAAAGGGTGTATTTTGAAAAAGAAAATTTATTATATTCCTAAACTTCAAATTCTTCAGAAGACTTTTCTTAAAAAGCATTCTTAAAATTCAGTATGGGCTAGTATTTTTCAGCCAATAATGAACTTCCAGTGAAAGCTTTATATGATTATTTTAAATTTCATTAACAGCATCGACGTTGTAATGTCATTATAATCGGTTCAACGTAAGAATCCATTTGATTGTTAAAGTGTGAAAGGAGACAGTTTAAACGCAGGCGCCGTCATTAGCGACAGACTAGCACAGAATTTCCATTGAAAATACAGGGGTAAAATGAATTTCCATATTTTAAACACATGGTGCTGAAATATCTACTTCATATCGTCTCTGAGTCAGGCAGAGAAGTTTTTTTTTTTTTTTAAAGAAATCAGATCTTAAATGTGGCAATTTTGTATGAATGACAATTAACTGGAAACCAATGGGGCTGGAGGACTGAATTTAAAAGTTGTTGTACATATACACCATTGTCATAGCTCCCCACAGGGAAAGATTGAAATGAAATGAGTCTTTTTTTCAAATACTTAAGATTACACATTTATAAAACTGTGTAACATCTACATTATTTTACTTATTTAAATTAGCATTTAGTTCGTGTTCCAGATATCGTCATGTTTATATAGCTGAAGGGACACTAACACATTATCTGTCCCTGAAATAAAAACATAAATCCAGTGATTAACAGCTTTAATAGTTTTGTTATGCCACAAAACTGTATTTTAGAGAAAAAAAAAAAACTTTAGAAATGGCAAGTTTAAATTGTTATCATTCACATTGATTGATTAAAAACATGAAGTTATAAATAACTTCTACAAATAAATGCTATTTTACATTTGTCTCCATGTTTCTGTCAGTCCGGTCACGTTTGCATTAAATTTAATGTAAAATGCTTTCAATACACTTTTAAGTTTATGACTAGGGCCAAACAGAATCTGCAGACTTACTATTTCTGTAAAGAATTTTGTTAAATAAAATCTGCGGATTTATGTGGAATAATTTTAGGAGTATCATAACTAAAAACGTAATATATGAAATAAAAAAATTATATCTTTTTAATTTTTATTTGATGTTTACAATGCAAATGCAACTGAATACATTTATTTGGTAAACAAAGCAAGTATCTTGTATAATATATATCTTCTAAAAGAGAGAAAATATGACTTTACAAACTGTACTGTAAATAAAACAAATGAACATTTTCATATTAGTCAATAATATTACTCAAATTAATTTAAAAAGCTGAATAAATATAAATTTACACACATTTACACAAGTAAATAAATAGGCTCAATGATGAGATAAAAATCTGAGGAATCTTTTTTTTTATGGAAAAGCTGACGGTGGTCAAGGAAGCCTTCTATCATTAAATTGTATGATTTTTTTTTTTTTTTTTTGAGGAGGAGGAGGAGGACAAGCCCTGTCCTGTTATGCCCTGTCACGTTTTATATACATTAAAATACTTGGTAGAATGTCCCTGAAACACTTTCCTGTGAGTAACTTCAGAAACCGTTTAGACCTGGCTTAGTCCCTGCTATCAGGGGTTGCCACAGCGGAATGATCCACCAATTACTCAGTTAATGCCCTTCCAGCCAGAATGGCTATATACAGTTGAAGTAAGAATTATTAGTTATTATTTGTTGAATTATTATTGATTATTTTTTTGTTTTTTAAATATTTCCCAAAGGATGTTTAACAGAGCAAGGAAATTTTCACAGTATGTCTGATAATATTTTTTCTTCTGGAGAAAGTTTTGTTTGTTTTATTTCAGCTAGAACAAAATTAGTTTTTAATAATAATAATAAAAAAAAAACATTTTAAAGTCAAAATTATTAGCCCCTTTAAGCTATTTTTTTCAATAGTCTATAGAACAAACCATCGTTATACAATAATTTGCCTAATTACCCTATCCTGCCTAGTTAACCTAATTAAGTTAAGCCTTTATAAGTCATTTTAAGCTGTATAGAAGTGTCTTGAAAAATATCTAATAAATTATTATTTACTGTCATCATGGCAAATATAGAAATAAATCAGTTACTAGAGATGACTTATTAAAACTATTATGTTGAAAAATGTGTTGAAAAATCTTCTCTGTTAAACAGAAATTGGGGAAAAAACAAACAGGGGGCTAATAATTCAGGGAAGCTAATAATTCTGAATTCAAGATAGGCAAAAGATAGAGATTTTTAACTTTTGTTTATTGCCTTGGTAATCCAGGATTAGAATGGAATATCAATTATCAATTTGCAGGAAATTGAGTTGATAATTCATGTTAAAGTTACTTGAATTTAAATTGAATTAGTGTGTGAATAAAGTCTTGTTAACTTTATGTGAAGAGAACATGCTATTATTTGATTAATGATGTCCGGTCTTTCATTAGTGTTTTATGATGTTTGTAATTGTACTTTGCTCTTTGATATTTTAAAGTCAATTAAAAAGGTTTTAAAGGGGTCGTCCACTACAATATCATATTTTAAACTTTAGTTGATGTGTAATGTAGCTATGTGAGCATAAACAACATCTCTGAATGTAAGACGCTCATACTGTAATTCAATGCATAGGGAGACATTGACTATTACAGAGTTAGCTTAGCAAAGCCTGCAGTGAAAGAAGTTTGGGGACAACAAAAAAATACATCTGGGTTAATGATGTCATAAACCCTTCAGGTTACTCGCATACACCATGCACAGCGAAGGGGTGTGGCCAGAGGCGCTGTAATGTCATAACAGAGATGCTTCCTGGGGCTGTGGAGTTGATCCGCCAATCACAGCACATTATGTTAGCTGACCAATCAGAGCCTCTTGAGGGTGAGCCTTTCAGAGGAACTAGGAAATATGACAGTCATTTGTATGTTAGCAGAGTAGCTGTATATAATTAAAGTAAGATATATGAAAAAAATAATGTGATTTTCAACAAATGAAGCATGAACACGTTGCTTTGCATCTTATAAACACAGCCAAGCCTTAAAATTACACTCTAGACCACTCCTTTAGTCAAGGTTTCACTCTCTCACACACACAGACACACACAGACACGCATATCTCTGGGACTTCCAGTAAGAGTAACAGTAACAAACAATGACAAAAAAGTAATATTTATTTTTCTAAAGAATAATAACAATAAAATGAGTTATGCGAAGTCTATTTGATGCAAAAAGTGAACCATTGATCAACTTAAAACAAATCAAACATATGACACTTTAAATGCATTACTGCAAACTGTAATAAATTATGTTGAAAAGAAATCATTTGTTTAGTTTAGCTGAAGTATGGTTCACTTTTTGTGAAGACATTGTGGCACGGCAGATCAAGTACAAAACTGAATTTAAGCAGTTAGTAAAAAATCATTCAGAACAATTAATCACATTTTCTAAATATTAGAAAAAAGTAGACCGATTCTGAAAGACTTTAGAATTTTCATATATTAGAAATACATTTAGGCAATTATGAAAATGATTTTTACTGCTGCACAAATAGACTGTTATTATTTTTACACATAGACATGCAAAATGATCAACAAGAGATGTTTTGTTTTCAATAGTATGACAATTTGATCTAAATGATCAATCAGTCTTGTATTTTGAGAATACTCCTCTTCTCTATGTCGTTCATTTCCTTTAAAATTAGAGAAACGTTGTAACGAAGCTCCTGAAACTTAGCAACTGGAACCTACAAAAAAAGAAAAAGAAAAAAGTCATAATAAATCCGACAGAAGTTTCAAATCTCAATAGACAAACAAGCATGTGCACTAGATTTTAATAGGAGGGAATAACACAGGGTTTCTGCAAGTTTTTTCAAATTAAATTAAAGATTTTTCAAAACCTTTTTAATGGGCCATGAAACCCCCCCTCTTTTAGGTCAAGTCTACCTCAGAAATTTAAAAAAAAAATGCTCCGAGATGGGCATGGAGCTCTGCTGGAGAAGTGGGCGTGGCCGGCAGAGCAGGGGGAAAAAAGAGGAGCGAACAGTTGGCTCACAAAATGAGACACAAACCGTGAGGAGACGCATGACTGAATGCAGAAACAGTGAACAACAGTGCAGCACGTCTCTTGCCCTGTCTATTCCAACCATTAACCCTGCTGGTAATCTGGAGGATTTTAAACATGTGCAAACACAGCATCACGGATATAGGCGATGTGTCTGAATGGTAACAAACCACTGTAATGGACTCAACTGATAAAAGACAAAGTCCGCCATTCTCTAATTCTCATACAGCTCTCCCCACAAAAATTCTTGCTGCAAACCAACAGCTTTGCCGAATCGCTCCTGACAGCATCGCAGGGAAAAAACATGCAACAAACCCGTGGATCATGGAAACAAATGCATACGACCGATGTCTCACCCAGTCATTGGGTCTCACAGCTTGGCAGGTCTGCCTTGCTTTGTGAAAGCACATGCTCTCATGAATAGTTAAGCAGCAGGGTCTTCTCATAGGATAAGAAAACTATTAGCTGTTAGAATTAGAATTAGCTGACAAAAGCTCAAAATGATCCAGTTTTTCCCACAATTAAAGCTGACAGGTGCTAACGTTGTCTTAACTGATGCTTAACACACACAAATCTGTTAAAATCTCAAAAAAAGTACCCCAGGGTTTCTTCAACCTTTAAGACCATTATGAATGAAATTTTAGACTTATACAGGGCTACACATAAACATTTTTTCTAAAGGCACGGTTAAATAGTTTTCTTTTAATGAAAGACCATGTAAACCAGTGTTTCTCAAGCAAGTTCCTGGAGTACCACCAACACTGCATGTTTTGAATGTCTGCTTTGTCTGCCACACCTACCACAGGTCTTTTAGTCTCTGCTAATGATCTGATTAAGGTGTGTTTGGTTAAAGAGATATATAAAAATGTGCAGAGCTGGTGGTCCTCCAGGAGCTGTTGAAACAGAAGCACTGATGTAAAGGGATGTGTTGCTTTTGCTTTCTTTCCCTGATTAGGGAATTTAATTTGGAGATTTCGCTATAAAAACATCTAACAGCTGTTTATCGTCTCTTTGCAATAAACAAAACTGAATATATATATAAATAAAGAAGTTCTGAGATGGACTATAAGTGATTGGATGTCGGCCAGATTGGGTAGCTTTTATTAAGACCTGTTTAAAATGATTTAAGACCTACATTTTGGGGTTTTGTTCACGAGCGAGGGAAGGATGGCACGTGAGATTGACAGGCGGATGTACTGGTCGGTTGTGGTAAAGAAGAAGCTGAGCCGAAAGGCAAAGCTCTCGATTCACTGGTTAATCTACGTTCCTACTCTCAGCTATGCTTATGAGCTTGGGTTATGACCGAAAGGACAAGATCTCGGATACAAGCAGCCGAAATGAGTTTCTTTTGCAGGGTGGCAGGGCGCACGCTTATAGATAGGGTGAAGAGCTCTGTCACCCGGGAGAAGCTGGGAGTAGGCGTTCCAGGCAAGTCCCACCAGGAGAAGGCCTCGGGGAAAAACCCAGGACATGCTGGAGGCACTATGTCTCTCGGCTTGCCTGGGAACACCTCGGCATCCCCCCAGTGGAACTAGAGGAAGTGTCTGGGGAGATTAAAGCCTGGGGTTTTCTCCTAAGACTGCTGCACCCGCGACTCGGCCTCGGAAAAGCGGACGAAAATGGGATGAGAAATTTAAGACTTTTTAAGACCCCGCGGACACCCTGTAACAATTTGACTGACTATGACTTAATTTACAGAACATTTTCAACGAACACTTAGAATAAAAGCACACACACAATTCAACTCACCTATTTTGTTTGTTTATTTTACATTTAGTGAATACTGACTACACTAACTTCCATTGTTTTTTTTTTTTTTTCAGCTATCAAATTCTTTGTGCTCAACAGAAGAAAGAAAGCTTAAAACTACATGAGGCAGAATGAATGATGAGATATTTCATTTCTGGGTGAACTAAACATATAATAGATACTTAAATTTAGATGGTGACTTCGATTACAGTGAACGATGGAACAATAATCAAACAGTAATTAAGAAACACTACCTCAAACTGATGTGTATGGCCATCTGACAGTTTCATCTGCATGAGAATGGAGGGCTGCAATGCTCGAGACAGTGAGCTAAATCATACAAACAGAAAAATTACATTTAATGGTGCTTTTTTTATTAAGAATAATGATTACTTTACTGATATGAGTGCTGCAAAATTGCTCAAAAGAGTCATCAGAAACAATCATGGTTATAGCTGGCATAATAAAACATGGAAAATAATTATTTTTAAGTTTATTACGTGATTTTACACCGTAAAACAAAGGAGACAACGGTCAACACATTCAAAGGTATTAAATAACTAGTGCAAAACAAAAAGTCAAAGCAAATCAATTTATGTCTTACACTGTCTATGTATGACTGCCTTATTAATGAGACCTTTCAGTTCTGCATTAATCATTACAAGTGTACCTTGTTGAAATGGCAACATCAACTCTCCATTTAAGATCCTCGATCTTTGCCAGACTTGGCCCTTGATGTTTATCACCAACATTCATAGAGGTTTGCCTGCAAAGAGCATTCAGAAATTAAAGAACCTGTCAGGGTACTACAGTAAGTGTGAAAGATGAGACCACTACTATGCAGTATGACCAAAAATCCATTTCACATTTACAGTTTGCATCGCATACACCGTTTGTAGTGTCTATAACTGCAAGATTAGGATATGAAACATACTATTTACTATCAAAAATAAATCAATTTTAAATCTTTAATAAACAGTGTTATTATTATTATTATCATCATCATCATTACTATTATCATTATTAGGACTGTGAAATTTACCTAAGCTGATTAACATGCACATTTTGTCAATAAAGTTGGTTCTAGTAAAGCTCCACCATGTGCTCTCAGATGGAGCAGCGTTTTCTACAAAGAGCCGTAGTTCACTAAGCTACACAAAAAAACTGTTCAAAATTGAAATCGATTCAACTGGAACAACTGTGAAATGGAGATAATCATTCTGTGATAATGACAGCTGTTTGTGTAGATTCTCAGTAAACTCAGTTAACTCACTTCATCATTTCAGTGTAGTGTTTAAATAAATACTCCTGTGAGAAAATTCTTTCGTTGTGTGATGATTACTCACATTCAATCAGTGAAAAATGTTAAATCTCCTGTTCAGTAACCCTATGGCCGGGGTGCCAGTTCCTGGGTGGCCGCAGCCCTGCACAGTTTAGTTCCAAACCTGCTTCAACAGACTTACCTCTAGGTTTCAAACAAGACTGATCAGGTGTGTTTAACTAGGGCCCTCCAGGAACTGAGTTTGGCACCTGTGCCCTATGGGGATTTCCTAGGTTGTTGCTAGAAGGGATACAGATGGGGCTGGAAGTTGCAGAGAATTTTTTAGATTGTTAATTCAATATTAATTGTATTTTATTAATGTCTTTCCCATACCCCAACAGCACAGTGATGCAAAAACAGCCATTATACTAAGTAATATTAATATTTTTATTAAATTACCCATGGAATTGTATTTTAACCCCTAACCCAACTCTCCCAGTAATGTAAAATTATTATTTATTGTTGTACAGTGCACAAAATTGATGCTTTAATGATGTGAGTATCTACAGCTGTATCCCATGGCTGGGACTGCCCTCTGGCTTTTGGAGAATATTTACAACTGATCACAGAACAGTGTTCAATTTGATTAATCGCCCAGCCCTAATTATTGTTATTATTATTATTGAGATAAATGAATAATACATTCTGTGTGTGATTTGTTTTTTTGATTTAAAGCAGAATATGCAGAATTAATATTCCTTTCAAGTCACTAGACCAAATCACAATTTGATTATACAGCTGTACTATTAATTCATACAAAACCCAGTGACATTTGCTTTATACTGTGACTTCTGCTTTTATGTCTGAATTCCGTGATCCTGTCAGTGTTATCAGCATTTTAGAAATCATATTACCAACATGACATTTGCCATATTAATTAGACCAAGTTCTGTGTGTTTATATTTGAGCTAAAAAATAAACATCATGCACATACCAGAGATTTCCTCAAACTAATTTATATATAGCAGTGGTTCTCAAACTTTTTTCACCAAGTACCACCTCAGAAAAAAATTGTCTCTCCAAGTACCACCATAATGACCAGTATTGAAATACAGTAGCGTAGTAGGCCTAATTAAGCAGCGACAGCACTGCACAGTTAAAAAAAA
>CAIGQQ010004432.1:3541028-3555560 GCA_903798035.1 Danio albolineatus | reverse complement strand
TAATAATAATAATAATAATAATAATAATAATAATAATAATAATAATATTCATTCATTTTCTTTTCGGCTTAGTCCCTTTATTAATCCAGGGTCGCCACAGCGGAATAAATCGCCAACTTATCCAGCATCTGTTTTAAACAGCAGATGCCCCTCCAGCGGCAACTCATCTCTGGGAAACATCCACACATTCTCATTCACACACATACGGACAATTTAGCTTACCCAATTCACCTATACCACATGTCTTTGGACTTGTGGGGGAAACCGGAGCACCCGCAGGAAACCCACGCGACCACGGGGAGAGCATGCAAACTCCACACAGAAACGTCAGCTGACCCAGCCGAGGCTCGAACCAGCAACCTTCTTGCTGTGAGGCGACAGCACTACCTACTGCGTCACCGTGTCGCCCATAATAATAACAACAATAATAATAACAATAATAATAATAATAATAATAATAATAATAATAATAATAATAATAATATTTTCGGTTTGTGCAGTTGAGGGGGGCCCGTGCCCTAGTAGAGCTTTATGTCTAGCAACAACCCTGGTAGGCGGGGATAACCACACTGCTACACCATGGAGCATTTGGTCTGAAATAGCTGGGTTTTGGATCCTGTTTTAAATTTAGGATTTTTTTAAACAGTATGTTTATATTATTCTAATATTGTGGTGAACACACTATTCCTAAACACTTTCTGCCCAAACAGCTTCCAAAATAGATTTTTTTAGATTTTTTTAGCTGCTCTTTTAACAATATGCATGCATATACCAACAGATGTCACTGTTGTCCAACTTTAAAATTTTACAGATTACCCTTCATTTACAGAAAACTTCCCAGCATTGTTTTTTCATTTGATATACACTATTTAAAATAAAATTGTTAATAATATAATAAAAACGGGAAATTGCTGCTTGGCATCTTTATCTTTCATGCTTAAACTTGTATACTTTAAGAATGAATTAACACGTTTGTACTGATTAAATGTACAAAGTGGTAACAAAGTTGAAAAACGCGCATTTAACTCAGCATGACTCAAGACAAATGAACACTTCCAACTCTGAGCTGAAAATTTGACCAAATATCTGATTTAACTTTAGGTTATGTACCATTCTGTATCAGTAACATTATTATCTTTAGCATGAATAAAGACAGACCTTGATCATGTTTAGACATGTTGCATCAGACTGGAAGGACTGTCATTTTTGTTGTTGTTGTTGTTGTTAATTTTCTGTTGGACAGGAACAACAGCAATAATAAGAATAATATTCTTTAAAACATAAAATGAACTTATGGTGACACGGCGCCTCACAGCAAGAAGGTCACTGGTTCAAGTCCAGGCTGGGTCAGTTGGCGTTTCTGCATGTTCTGCCCTCTTGGTGTGGGTTTTCTCCGGGTGCTTTGGGGGGTAAAGGCTGATTTATACTTTAGCGACAAGTGATTGGCCTGACCCACGACGCAAGCCTTGAGCGTTGTCGTGCATTTACACCCCATTCACATGGGGCGTCAGCTTCAACACTTACCATTCACTTTGAATGGATGACATCAGGCGTTGCTGAACTGCATTGGGGATCCATCAGCGCCGCTTCAACGAATTTCTCAACTTTTCAAGTGCCAACGGATGCGTCAGCCAATCATATCGCTTTATGCAAATACACCATCGCAGACAATGCTCGATGGCTGACTAATTTCATTGGCTGACGCCGATATGATGATCACATCAGCCCCAACTTAAGACACGCCCTATGTCAAGCGTTGAAGCTCAAGCCACATGCGAATCAGGTGTTACGCCCCATTCACATGGGGCTTCAGCGTCAGCACTTGACGGAGGGCGTGTCTGAAGTTTGGCGCTGACGCGATCGTCATAGTAGTGTCAGCCAATGAAATTAGACCGGAGCTAAGCAACTCCGGTATGAATCCCGGTATATATATATAGCGATTGGTCATAAAGGACCGGGTGATTTCCGACTGCAATGATGAGTTTATCCTCCATTTTAAAATGTCTCCTCCATTTACCGCTATCAAACTGTATGGACGCTATTGGCTACTCTCTGAGCTGGAATATTTGCATAAAGCGATCTGATTGGCTGACGCTTCCGCTCGCGCTTGAAAAGTTGAGAATTTCTCAACTTCTGCAGCAAGCAACGTGGCTGAAGTGGCGCTGAAGGATCCACAATGCAGTTCGGCAACGCCTGACGTCACCCATTCAAAGTCAATGGAAAGCGTTGACGCTGACGCCCCATGTGAATGGGGCGTTATACTTCTGCTCTCTGTTTGTGTTCCTTTGAAAATAACACCTTCGAAACGCTAGCTGCCAGTAAGTTTTTATGTTCCTCTGTGTTGAGTTTCTTTGAGGGTTTTTTGTTTTCTCTGAACACTACAAGTAGCTCAAACTCGTTAAATCAGAGGTGAGAACCAGCAGACGTGCAACAACTTTAATCATAAGGTAAACACAAAACCAAAGTTTTGATCTGAAATTCCTTCACGGGACTCCACACTTGTAAACACTCGCTTCATCAGGCTCATGGCTCTCAGCACCACCCACGTTCATCAGCGATACCAAGCCAACCAATCACACAGCTTGCGCTACAAATCGTTGCGTCGTGTAGATACACTTTTTGAGAGGTGCGACCACATAGAGGCTGTGCTGGAGGATACGCGTGCACTTGACGCTGAAGTATAAATCAGCAGTAAACCAAAGATTTTTATACTGCACTTGTCATTCACTTTGTATTCCCCCCACCCAGAAACCCTGCCATTTAAGAAAACTGAACAAGATGATGTAATACTGCACATTACATATGAAAGGCCATCATTTCTCCTAATGGCCATTAAAAGTGTTGAAGATGACCACATCTGTTTCACTCATTTCCTCTGGTTTCATGTACTCTGATTAATAATTCTGGGTGGGTTCAGTTAATGACAGCTAATAGTTCTTCCCATCATTATCATCATCCTTAACATTGCATTTACAAAACCCAGTCTTAATGTTATGTATTTTTCCAATAATGTGCACTTTCCTCACATTATAAGAACTCTGACAGTTCGGTCATCACTTAGTAAATGCCAAAGATGTTTGCAATTAAGACTTATTAATCTGCTCCAGTACAATGATGTTGTAATCAAACAAACCACTTTAAATTTGAACTCAAGCCATGTTATGAGTAACTCCAACTTGTATATTGTTTATATGATTATTAGTTAGCCTTCTAAATGCCATTTTTCAAGTGGGGGATAGATAGCAAGGTAAGTTGACATTACACTGGCATTATACATTCATTTATTTATTTGAATGAATGAATGAATTAATAAATTATAGCCTATGGTTGTTAGACTTTTGCACTTTTTTTTGTCAATTTGGTCGTGCTTGTCGGCACCAGTGGTGTAGTGGTTAGTGTGTTGACACATGCACCCTGGTGCTCACGGCGACCTGAGTTAAATTTCACCTTGCTGTCCTATGCCGATCCTTCCCCTCTCTCTGCTCCAATGCTTTGCTGTCAATTCTCTCGACTGTCCTATCTAATAAAGGTAAAAACCCTGAAGGAATTTTTTTTTTATGTTTGCATAGGCCTGTTGTTGTGTGTACAACATTTGTAAGTTTATAACCATCTCCGAGTAATGTGGGAGTCACGTGTGAAAAGTTTGAGAACCCCTGCCCTATGTAGTCATGCTTTGTCAAAACATTGCTGTGTTATCTACTCTTACAGAGTCACATGTGGTTTAAAGAAAGCTGGAAACCTGTAACCTGTAACCTGTGACTACGAGACAGTCAATGATTGCAGGTTTCCAGCTTTTTCAATATTTCTTCTTTTGTGTTCAACAGAAAAAAGGAACTCATGAAGCTTTGGAACCACTTGAGGGTGAATAAATAGAGAGTACATTTTCTTTTTTGAGTAAACTAAGTCTTTAAGATGTCTTTAAAGCACTATAGACATAAACATGAATTGAATTGAAGATGTGTTCATTACATATAAGAATACAGAAGAGAAATTTACAAAACACATGGAAACGCGGCAATAATCAGCAATAGACTGAACTATGGAGATTAAATAAAGGAGCTAATGAGACAATGACATCCTATATGTAAATGCCTTTCCTCCTTCAGACAAACCCAATCAGTGAAAATTAAATTAAACAATTTCCTTGCCCTTTCTAGCTTTATAATGATAGGGATTGCTCAATTTGCGAAGCTCCAAAAAGTGCATCCATCCATAATGAAGTAATAAATGCATAGTCCTTCCATACAACTGAAAGAAGAAAGGCTTAAACAGGGTATTGTCTATGGCAGATGATTTGTTCACAGTGCTTTCACTACTGGTGCACCGCATTAAGCTCAATATTGCGTAGTAAAGTTGTTTTCACTCCACTTTTTATTCCTAGATTTTTTATTATTGTTTTTGTTGTGCATTTGTTATTAGCAACATCAATGACTCAAATAAATTATTCAAAAGCCTTACTAATGGTATAGTACAGTGCCAAAGGGAAAGTGTGAATTTATAAAGCCCATCTGTCTTGGGTAACTTGCCAACCAAGTACAGTATTTGTGTCCATATATTTTAGTTTGTCTTTGTGCATGTGTACTGTATGTTACACCCTTGAATTGAGGTACAATTAATATTTATTAAAACAAAACACAATAGGAAAAAGAAGCACACATATTATTTCTTTCACCTAATAATGGTCACTTTGTGATTTGACTCCCTGTTGTTTTACATTCCAAAACTTTTCCCTAGCTTGAATAACTTGCACCTGATAATGTAGTAACTATCTGTAGTAACTATAACTTTTTTTAAGGCCATCACTGAAAATAAATGCATTTAACATAATATATAAAAAAGACAACAGTGTTCATGATGTACAAATAGCTTTCAGAATTTCTTAGAGACTATACCTGCTAGTTTGTGGGCTTAAATGAGAGAAATGGTTCAAGTAACAACTAAAAATAAATAGTGGAATTTTGTATGACTTTTTAATTTACTGCACTTCACTTTAACATTTTGTCATGTTACAGCCTTATTCCAAAATTGGTTAAATCCATGATGTTCCTCAAAATTCTGCAAACCATACTGCAAAATGCAGATATGAAAGAAAAAATATGAAGAAAAAAAAGCTTGCTTTTGTTCAGCCTTAAGTCTTTTAGGGTATTTTGCTACATGTTTGGCAAAGAATCAGTACACAGCCATTTTCAAATCTATCTAGAGATTTTCAATCGCGTGCAGGTCTAGGCTCTGGCTGGGTCCCTTAAGGACATTCATAGTGTTGTCCGATTGCTACACCTTTGTTATCTTTGCTGTATTTTGGGTCGTTATCATGTTTATAAATGTCTAAGGTCTAGAGTGCTCTGAAGCAGGTTTTCATCAAGGTTGTGTGTACATTGCTGAATTCCTTTTTCCCTTATACGGTCTAGTCTCTCAGTTTCTGAAGAACTTCTGAGGAAACTGACAACCGAATGGTATTTACTTGTAACACGTTATGAGTTATGTGTCTAGTTTTGAATATGAAACCTGTGAAAAGTGGCAAACAACAAAATACATCTTATTTGTAAAGCACCTACCAACATGGTTGGACATGATTACTGTCAAGTTCAGCAATCCATCTGGCAGCTGGCTCTTTGCAGCTCTCACAAGGTCACCCACTAAAGCTAAGCAGGCCTCTGCCCGGTCGGTACCTGGATGGGAGATCACATGGGAAAGCTAGGTTGCTGCCAGAAGTGGTGTTAGTAAGGCCAACAGGCGGTGCTCAACCTGCTGTTTGTGTGGGTCCTAACGCTCCAGTATAGTGAAGGGGACTCAACTGCTCAGTGAGCGCCATCTTTCAGATGAGACGTTAAACCGAGGTCCTGACCTGACCATCATGGCCTCCTAACCATCCCTGTATCATAATTGGCTTAATCACTCTGTCTCCTCTACACCGATCAGTAAGTGTGTGGTCTGGTGCAATATGGCTGCCATCGCATCATCCAGGTAGTTGATGCACACTGGTGGTGGATGAAGAGACCCCCCCCAATTTAGTATGATTTGCTCATGCCCCAATGACAGTTGGTTGTCCCGCCTACTTTTTAAAATCATACATTTTCGTACGACTAAACTATTAATTTGTACGAATTAGCCATTTAACTGCCAAAGCGGAAATGATTACGTTTCCTCGTGAGATCAGGCTGGTCCATCAGATTGCTAATTGTGGCCTATGGAGTGTTTGTCCACTCCTTTTCAATGGCTGTACAAAGTTGCTGGATATTGGCATGAACTGGAACACATTGTCATATCCAGAGTATATCAAACATGCTCAGTGGGTGACATGTCTGGTAAGTCTGCTGGCCAAGCAATGACCATGATATTTTCAGCTTTTAGGAATTGTGTCTGATCCTTGCAATATGAAGCAATACACTATCATGCGGCAAAATGAGTTGACGTTTGTTGTCTTTTTGTCCGGCAAGGACAACACAGTTGATTTAGTTCATCAGTGTGAGCTTGGTGTGTCCTAGGCTTATAACAAAGTGCTTGGCATTCACAGCAGGTGCTAGATTTTACAAACCTGTGTTCAGAGATATGACATAAACATACACACATACATTTCTCATTGTGTATTGTTTTTTTTTTTAATAATAATAAGTTGTTGGTATTCAGAATGCAATATGATGAAATAGAACATTGATGTCCAAATGTCTATAGGCTTTAAAACAGGAGTGGCAAGAACTGTTGTAAAAATATGTCATGTTGGTTTTAGCAATAGCAAGATACAAGAGTATTGGGGCAGCATATTCAAATGTGCTAGATGTTACAACAGTCGAGTGATGGGGTGTTTGGAAACGTTTTAATGACTTCCTCTCAGAGTGTGGTAACATGCATGACCATAGTACATGTGCATAGATAAGTATACGATGTGGTTTTTGTATTTGACAGTAGATTTGGAGAGTAGATCTAAGCAGATTTGTTGTGAGATATTATAACCGTTTTTTATTAGTTTTCCACCAAGCTGTTGTTGTACTATTGAAAAGAAAGTACTGTAACTCCCTTTTTGCTTTATTTTTATTTCAATAAATTTGCAAAGATTTCAAAAAACTTATATTTTGTTGTCAAAATAAATTTAATAAATTTAAGAAAAGTCTATATGCAACATAACACATACACACACAAAACAGTATGTGGAAATGGTGAAGCACTGTGCATGAAGTGTCATAATAGCTGTAGCCTTTCCACACTTTGATTGTGTGAAGAAATCTATTATTATTATTATTTATTAAGCTTTTTTTTTTAACTCTCATTCTAGTTTCACTTTCGTCAAATTTACAATGCTGAGTTGCAAATTAAATTATCTATGTTATCAGCCGAAATAATCTGTGTTTCATAAACTGTTTCCTGAAGCATGTCTCTTTTTTTCAGATAAACAGGAGCAACTATGCACAAGCACTCAGGCCGCAAAGAAGTTTTGGTTCAAATGAAAGGTTACAGCATTGATGTTCAGTTGAAGCACTTCCTTCTGTGCTAGATAATAAGATAACACTGCGTTTATCTTGGCCTACATCTAACTGTATTGATTTGTTTTTCTAGACTATCACATGGCCCCAGAAAGTGCACTTAAGGCACAATTAAGAACGTCTTAAATGTCTGATTAGAGAAAAAATAAATAAATATTCAAAGAAAGTTAATGTTGTTTATTAGAGAATAAGACAGCACAAGCAAATGTTTGAATTACCAAACAGCTAAACATTCCACAAATACATGCTTGTGAGCTTTGAAATGTTAAAAAAGGTAGGGGACAGCGTGGAGGAAAATAACATGGGACGAAAGTAACAAATCAATTTTCTCGAAGCTTTGACAGCATTTGCTTTCCAGGCTTTAACAGCACACTCTGCATGCAACCCTTGATGGAGCTGCCAAATATTATGTGATTTTGGGACCGTGTCTTATAGCTCCAAATTACAGTTTTTAGGTGCAGAAAGTAAATTAATGGGTCACACTTTTTTTTGATGGTCCATTTGTTGAATTTAAGTTACATCGCAACTAATTCTCATTAGATTATTAGTGGACTGTTAGGCTGGGGTTAAGGGAAGGGTCAGTGTAAGTTGACACGTACTTGCAATGTTTCTTATAGTCAGTTAAATATCTGCTGAATGTCAGTAATAACGGATACTAAGTAGACAGTCAACTAACACTCAAATGGACCATCAAAATAAAGTGTTACCAATTATTGTCCTTTTGTCCTTAATACAAGTTTCTCTTTTCATGTGTCACGCTAATGATTGATCTACAGATGATTTAGTGCAATAACACACCCTTAAAGAGGTGGTCTACCATGATTACATATTTTAAACTTAAGTTGATGTGTAATGTAGTTGTGTGAACATAAACAGCATCTCTGAATGTAATATGCTCAACGTTCAATACAAAGGGAGACATTGGCTATTGCCAGTGGTGGAAAGAGTACCAAAAAATCATACTCAAGTAAAAGTACCATTACTTGCCCAAAAATGTAGTGCTAGTAGAGTAAAAGTTTCTGTAGTAAATATTACTCAAAGTATGAGTAAAAAGTAGCCCTTTTAAAAGTACTCAAGAGTAGTGAGTAGTGAGTATTACACTGTAGAAAAGTTGATGCATTTACTGAATGTTACGTTTATACATCCCTGCACAAACAACATGTAGTGTATTAAGGGATCTTCCTATTTTCGTTCGTTCCTTCCCACCTTCCTTCAATTATCCGTTTGTTCCCTCCTTCCATCGTTAACTCGTTCGTTCATATTTTTGTTCCTTCCTACATTAGGTCCTTTTGTTCATTCATTCGCTTGTTCGTTCCTTCCCTCCTTAGTTTGTTCAGTACTTCCTTGAATTCTTCCTACATTCGTTTGGTCCTTCCTTCTTTCCTCCCTTCATTTGTTCGCTCATTCTTTCTTCCATATTTTTGTTCCTTCCTTCATTAGGTCCTTTGTTCATTCATTCGTTCATTCCATCTTTCCTTCCTTAGTTTGTTCAGTCCTTCCTTGAATCCTTCCTTCATTTATTTGGTTCTTCGAGATCCCTCCATCCATTCTTTGTTCGGTCCTTCCTTTTATTTGGCCCTTCCTTCCATTCTTCATTTGTTCCATTTAGTGATTGCTTAAGGCTATTTGGTGAGTTCAGTCATCATACAGTCGACATCCATCATTTTCAGTGCCATGCAGTCTATAAAAAGTCTCCGGATCATTGCGTGTAAAGATTTTGGACATCTTCTTGGACATTTTTAACAATTCCAAAAGGTTTGCTGCATTTATAAAGCGCCCATGTCTTCAGGTTATTCAGTATGATGCGATTTACTTTCTGTGTGATTTAATTGGACAGGAATCACAGGACTGGATCTTTCTACTTTAGACAATGACCATAGACAAGAAAGAAATAAAGTAGTGAATGCAGGTTGAAGGAAAGTAGTGGAGTAAAAGTACGCGCATACACCCTGCGTGGCAAAGTAGCGTGGCCAGAGGCGCTGTAATGTTTCTGTATTTGGGCTTCTTTGGGCTTCCAAAGGACACAACTGAAAGAGAGAACTGCTTACAGTTTAATTTAATTATGTTCCAGAGAATTATTAAAAAAAGATATAGCTCTAGCATTTGACAAAAGACAGCTTCCAGAATCTCTCCCAGTTCAGTGCTGGATTAGTCTAAAAACTTCTCAAAGGAGCAGCTCCAACAAGCACAAGCTGTGAGCCAATACCTGTAAATATTTTGAATATTGTTAAAATTGATCAATGACATGCACAGTGTAGCGTTAGCGGTATCTTGTAGCAAGGATGTAAACAACAGCAAATGCTGTTTGGCAGCGCAAACAATTTAGCTACAAATTCATATTTATCCATCAAACCGCTGTAAACATCCACAATCTTCAGCAGCACTGCAGTGTCTCTCTCTACGACCAGTTTACCTGCATTCTATCACTAATTCGCAAACCTCCCTCCTTATTAAAGGTATTCAAAAACCCACCCCACCACCCCCAATAATAGACAACCCATCCCACTCAACATTCTTTCTCCATACATTCACACACTACGCAAAGGTTACATTTCCTCCCACACAGCCCCCACCTTAGATGCTATGTTCCACCCTAGCCTTCTTCGGGTTCCTCAGATGCTCTGAATTAACAGTGACATCCAAATTTAACCCTTTGCTCCACCCAACTATTACAGATATAACTCTGCAAGATAAGAAAACCATTTCTTTCTTTATCAAGCAAAGTAAAACAGATCAACTCCATAAAGGTCATTTTATTTACATTTTCAACATGTCCTCCCCCACCCGCCCTTTCCAAAGCCTCCTAGCAGATCTAGATCTAAGGAGAGCACAAGAGGCTAACCCACTAGCCCCTCTGGAAACATTTTACTTTGGTGGTCCATTTGAGTATTAGTAGACTGCACTACAGTCAACTTGCACTAACTCTACCCCTAACTCAAACCCTAACCCCAACCTAACAGTCTACTTATAATCTAATGTTAATTAGTTGCAATGTAACAAACGGACCATCAAAATAAAGTGTGACCTCTTTTTACTGATGACGCTAACCATCCTGTTAGTTATTTCTGGTTCCAAAAACACCTTAAAGAAGTTCCCCATCTCTCAGGTTTTTGCTTTGACCCATTTTCCAGCCACTTATTTAGAATTGGCGCCGCCACCACAGCACCCCTCAACAGGCTTTCCCAGCACCAGATCCAGACCCTCAGTCAATGGTCCTCTGAAGCGTTCAAATCCTACATCCACCTTAGTAAATATCACCTCTACGAAGGTTTATCTCTCACCAACCACTCAGCCCCCATCCCACCCGAACACGAACATAACTCTGCTTTGTGCTTGACTCCCACAAGACTCACTTCAAGTCTTCATTGACCACTCCTTCTTCTCTCGTTCCAACACCCTGCTTTCCACTTTTCCGCTTTCTCTCTTTCTCTCTTTCTCTCTTCACTTTAACCGCTTAAAGTTAAACCATTTCTTTCTGAAAAAAAGATCTAGAAATTGTTACCCATGCATTAATTTCCTCTCGGTTAGACTACTGCAACTCTTTGTACGTTGGTCTACCTCAGTCAACACTCTCTCGGTTACAGTTGGTCCAGAATGCAGCCGCCAGATTAATAACAGGAACTAAGAAAAGAGATCATATTTCCCCTGTTCTTGCCTCATTGCACTGGCTTCCAGTAAAATTCAGAGTTGATTTTAAAATCCTTCTTTTTACTTATAAAGCTTTGCATAATTCTGCCCCATTCTACGCCACCAAACTTATTAGGCCATAAACAGCCTATAGACCGTCAAGATCCCGTGACCAGTTTCTTTTGTCTGTCCCTCGGTCTCACTGCAAATCAAAAGGTGATCGAGCTTTCTGTGTTGCGGCCCCAAGGCTCTGGAACAATCTCCCTCTAAACATTAGGATTTCTCCTTCGTTGGATGCTTATAAATCTAATTTAAAGACTTAATTTTAATCCCTTGCCCCTGCCACATGCTTGTTGTTTTCTTATCTGCATTTTCGTATTACTTGTATACATATATATATATTTCCCTATCTTATATTTTTAGATACCAGTTTTTATTTTATTAAATTTTTTTGTTCCCTTTATTATTATTTTTATTATTATTATTTTATTTTATTGTAAAGCACTTTGGATCAACCTTGGTTGTGTAAAATTGTGCTCTATGTATAAAGTTTTACTTGACTTGACTCGCTTAAACTTTCACCCCCTAAGCTCCGACACCTGCAGGGGTCCTTTCAAGCTCCAATTCCCGCAGGAGTCCCCCCCCCCACACCCACCCAAATACCCATCCCTTACCCATACCAGTCTATCTCAGCCTAAGTCACTATCTAGTCTCACGGTGAATCCCCACAGCACGTTTCTTCAGATGTTTGTTTTGTGACAAAACGCAGCTCATTTCTTCAGTTGTTTGTGTTGTTACCAATCGCTGTGCGTCCCTTCAGTGGTTTGTGTTGTGAGAATTTAAAACACGTGTGCTGTCAAACTGATGAAGATCGTTTCCTAATTTGCTGGTGTTTCTTGTAATTGCATGTGTTTTCTTCAATTGCAATTGTTAAGCTCTCTCAGCCATCGTACAAGTATGAAGGAGAGAACTGCATGACTATAAGACATGGAAAATGTGGTCATTTTTCCTTTCCGATGTCAAATATTTTATTCTGAAAATATTCTTAAATTAAGAAATTTCATCGGTCTATGCTAATGTTGTCATCCAAAATCCCAGTTGTGGTGCATTTAACTCTTATGAATCACCTACAAAACTGACATTTAAGATATTTCACTTATGACTGCGATACATTATAAGTAAGAGTCAATATTTCTTTTCACTGTTATGTAAATGCTTCGGACTGTTTTTATGATTAATTCTCAGAAGCTTGATAAATATGAGGCCAAGTTAAGACTTTCTGAGAAAACCCACAAGCCACACAGACACGAAATGTGTACTCGATGCATGCAATTATTTGTTCGTCACCATTAAGTTACATGCATTGATGCAATTTACATGACTTATACTGCATACTTTTATACGATACTTATCTTATAACTGTTAATCGCTCCATATCAGAAATTAATTCTTTCATTCCACTTATGAACCACCTTAATACCCAGTTAGTCAACGACTTAGCCCACACTTAAAAGTGATTGCTTTAACTATTGTTAATAAAATCTTTAAAAAATACAGCTTCATACCTAATAAAAATAAAGCCACAAAGTCTTTTCACTGGCTTTAAATTATTCATTTAAAGGGCCATGAAACACTAAAACACATTTTTTGAGCTGTTGACAGTCATTTATGTGTCCCACGCTGCTATAAACACTATAAGGACACATATAATTGACTAAAAAGTGAAAATTGGTTGTTTTATTTCGAGCAAATTTGTTCTTCCGGTTTGAAACAAATTTTTGAAGCCGCGTCATGCGGATGAGATCTATGCATGTACTCCAGCGTGGAGAGTGGACGTCTGTCCCGGCGAGTACATACTGACGTCTCTGAGCGTGCAGCATTAAGTCATGACAAGGACGTTGTTCAAACCAATCAGCGTGCACTATTTCATTAATATGCATGATAGCTTCGAAGAATGTTGCTGTTACAGTGTTTAGACGGCAGAGCGATGCCAGGTTGCTAAAACAAGTGGAAGAATAAGGATTGTTTAGAGACACAGGTCTTCAGTGTTGCATTTATAAATGTGCTCCAACAAAGGTTTTGCTTTCGTCAGCAGTACTCTCAGTGTTTAAAGACAGACCTTAGTCAAATGATTAGAACTGTTGCTGAGTTTACAGCACGTTCATATCACTACAGTATTATAGACTGAAAGATCCGTTTAAAGTGTAAACATCTTAATCAAATGATTACTGTCGGGTAGAATTTTCGCTGCATTTTGTGTCAGAATAGTCTATACACACAGGGCTTTCTGACGCTACCTACCGATTGCATCTAGTTACCGAGTTTTTTTTTTCTGAAATACGCCGTGCGTTTCAAATACTCCATTAAATCTGCACTCCTTCAGCAGTTACTAACATTTAATATCTTGTTTGTCATGGGGGACATGCAGGAAATGTTCGTGAATAAATGTGAAAGTGCCAAACTGCAGTTAAAGTCAACAAATTAATAATTTGGCAAATAATTGGATGACTGATGTTCATGTAAACAGTCACTGTCTTTCTCCCCTGCGTCTGTGTGTTTGTTTGAAAGTCAGCGCGTGCACAAATGGAAACTCCCATTTTTATGCAAAACCTTCCCTCTTTCTCTCCCCTGACACTCACACCTAAACAGAACTGGACACATCCACTCTCCAGAGTTTTTTTAAAACTAGAGGTGTGAAAACACCACCCTAAGACTGGGGGGTTTCGTGGCCCTTTAAGTTAAGATTAATTTAAGTATTATTCAAGTACTGGAGTTTGAAATATCCCTCCGCACTTCCTGTGAAGTGATGTGCAGTATAGCCATACATTTAATCCATACAACTTTTGCTGTGCCCTGTTTTGCTAAACAAGCTTGTTCTCCTTAGACTGGAATCTCACTTGTAAAGTCCACTTACAGCAGAATGAAATGCACCTAGGGACTAAAGCACATGAAGAGAACCCAGAAACAAGCAATAAAATACACTACAAAAAGTCTCTAAAACGGATCATAACAAAACCAAGTACCAAGTTGTTTCTTTTTTCTCTGTGTATCGGTGACTTCCAAATTGGATATATCACCCTCTAAACAGCACTACAGTGTGGAAGCTTTTCCTAACAAACTCTCAAAACAACTACCCAATTGATAAATCAAATGTTTAAACTATAAATCAAATGCTCAAATCCGCAACGCAAATGGTGAATCAAATCCTCAAACCAACTCCGCAAATGATGAATCAAATCCTCAAACCGACTCCGCAAATTTTGAATCAAATCTTTAGACTGGCACCACAAATGATAAATCAAAACCCCAAACTGACTCCGCAACTGGTAAATCAAATCCTCAAACCGACTTCACAAATGGTGAATCAAATCCTCAAACCAACTCCACAAATGGTGAATCAAATCCTCAAACCGACTTCGCAAATGGT
>CAIGQQ010004432.1:3448667-3510254 GCA_903798035.1 Danio albolineatus | reverse complement strand
ATGTTCTGCCATATAAACAAATGCATATAATAATTTTCATCCCTACACTAGAATACAAAACCCGTCTGGCCAGTTGACCAGTTTGAAAGTATCACCCAAAGACAAAAGGAGAGTCGTTGAGACGATGCCCATAGTATTTGCATCACTCTGGCTCAGCCAGTTGTCAGAAAGACAAAAGTGTAAATGTCCCTCATGGCTGGGATGTTAATAAAAATTATATAATTAAAAACCAAAGAATATAACTTTTCAGTTATATGTTGATTATTACTCATTTCAAATTACATTATATACATTTATATTTCCACAGTACGTAAAGAATTATGTGCTCTCAATGGATCAATATAACCCATACTACGGAACTCATTATGGCTAAAGGGGGAGAAAGCTAGAGTTTCTGTGACTAAGCCTAAACTTAACCCTCAAAACACATATGAATAATGGTCTTGGTGGTCTAGGCAGGGTGACAAGTTAAAGGTCAAAGGAGACTCATGACCCAACTGCAAGACTTGGGCTTGGATTGATCATACTGGCTACTCACTTGGCCACTGCCTGGATTAGGTTCTTGAGCTTAAGCCTTTCTCACCACTTGTTCCAGATCCCATGACATGAAAGCACAACAGTGTATCTTTTCATCCTCACCACACTGGGACAAGATGTCTCCTACACCCACCTCAGAGGCATCCATCTCCACCACAAAGGGTCTTTTTGGGTTTGGAATAGAGAGAATGAGAGCAGGAGTAAACTGTTCTTGAGATGCAGGAAGGGTGTCTCAGGGCCCCAGTTAATCTTGACTCCTCCTCCTTTTGTCACTGCTGTCAAGGGAGCCACCACAGAACTGAATTTCTTAATAAACATTATATAAAACACAAAGCCCACAATTCATTGTACAGTACCTCCTTAACTGTGGTGGGAAAGGGCCAGTTGAGAACAGCCTAGATCTTTCTAGGGTTCATCTCCATGTGACCAGGGGTGACAATGACCCCGAGAAACTCTGGCTGCATGGAAGTCTGGGCTACATGGAGTTCACATTTCTCAGGTTTGACATAGAGATGGATCTCGTGGAGTCTTTGGTGAACCTTGTTGACATGCTCATGCTCCTCCACTGAATTAGAAAATTTAAATATATTGTCCAGATATACAAAGGCAAAAATGTCCCGGAGCACCTCGTTAATAAGTGCCTGGAACACTGCAAGGGGATTAGCCCATACGGCATCACTAGATGGCCCATGGAGGTGTTAAAGGCCAGGAAACAGTGAAAAGGTCAAGTGCAAAAATGTATGGGTGGTGAGGTAGTAAATAGGTGGCTCAAGACTTGCTGAACACAGCTGTAAAACAATGATAGACACTGGGAACTTGAGACAGGTCTAAAGACTCTTGAGGTCTTGACACTCTTGAAGATTAGGGACTAAGGGGCTCTGAGTTAAGCGAGTGAGGTGACAAGAGGGACCCCGACCTACAGTAGAATGCAACCAGACCACCTATCGATTTTGTACTTATGTCTGTGCAGCCAGGGGTGACCCAGAATGACAGGATACCCAGGAGAGTCAATAAGGTAGAATAGGGTATAATAAGGCTCCTCCTGCTGATGTTGAGTGATGAAAGTTGCAGGGACTGAGTGGGCTTTGTTACTTTGCCCATTTCCAGGAGTCTACTGTCTACTGTAATGCAATCTAACTGCCTGGAGATGAGGGAGAAGATGGGTAGGGATTTTACGTATCTTGGCCAAGGAAAGATTGAGAAAGTTACCTGCAGCACCAGAATCAATCATGGCCTGGACTGGAAACTGGTGGCCTTCCCATGACAGAGTGACTGGAATAGCTAGGATGGTGTTGGCGAGAGGAGCTTATCTTCCCCATCACAGCCCTCCTGTGACTGGGTGGGGGCAATTGTTTACCTACAGTGCAGGACATAACCAAAGTTGATGGAAGTAACCAAAGTAACCACAGTAGAGGCATTTTAGCTCCCTCATCTGTTGTTCCCTTTCATTGGGGGAGAGACTGGAACAACCCAACTGCATATCTTCTGGGGAATCTTGAGAGAAGAATAATAATATATGTGTGAGCAGGGCCGGAGCAAGCTGAATTGCCACTCTATGCAAAGGATGATCACACCACCCCAAAACGAAATTGAAAACGAAAGTGACTGGTTCGCAAACCAGGGTTTGGATGGGGGTGTCGCGGATGTTGCCCTCACTATTCTGCTGCCCTAGGTGGCCGCCTAGGTCGCCTCTATGGACACGCCGACCCTGAGTGTGAGGCTTCATGTTGGGCAATTACAAAAATTCACTTTGGCGCTGAGTGTCTCTGTATTTATGTTTGGTTTTTCTGTCAGGTCTGGTTTTTAACAATACAAATGTTAAAACTGAGAAATAAACATAAAAAGCTCCCATGATGGTAGAACACAACAGGGAAAAAATGTGTCTGAAAAAACTGTCTGAACATTCCCAATCTCCTCCTCTCTCGAACTTCACCTTCTGTATAGCTACCATCCAACCATAATAAACATAAAAAAAAAATAAAATAAAAAAAAATACGTCAATAGGCAAGACAGAGGAAGCAGTTAATAATCACACTATAAAGTTTAACCAATTTGAGATTAACTAAATTTGAGAGAATAAAAACAAATGAACCACAGTGTTTTTTTTTTTCTTTCTCTCTTTTTCCTACATTTCAATCCACGTTGGTGTGCAAAATGAATAAAAAACATCAGGTCAGGGTCATATGGCGAATTTGCCATTAGAGTAAGCAGCACATTTTATCATAAACGTGCATCCTAACCTGATGTGAAAGAGACGTCTAAAATATCTTAATTTATGTTCCAAAGACAAATGGAAGTCTCAAGGGACTGGAACTACAATTAGCAACAGAATTGTCATGTTTCAAGAGAGTTAAGAGTTGATTTGATTTGTTTTTTTTTATTAATTAATTATTTTAAAAAATTGTTAAATCATTATTACTATGCATTTAATACAAAAATACAGCTTTTCTGAAAACGCTAAATAGAGTATCAACACACAAACTATTCACAATTGTTAAATAGGGCTAAAATAGAAAGATCAAAATCAGGAGTCACCAATCTGGTCTGAAGGGCCAGTGTCTCTCCAGAGTATACTGTAGTAAAACCTTGATTAGCTTGTTCAGCTGTGTTTGATTAGGATTGCAGCTAAACTCTGCAGAACACCGGTCCTCCAAGAACAAGTTTGGTGACCCCTGGCTTTAAGTAATACAAAATGAAGGGACTTTTGGGGGCCGTAACATCCAACTCTTCTAAAGGAGCTGAGCCAAAAGAGCAGAGTTTTTGAAAACAGTCAGTCTTTCCATCTCTACAACAGAGCACAAAGTAAGATTAAATGAACTAACTAATCAGGAGGGAAACAGGAAACAGGTGGGCTAAATGAATTAATAATCAGATAACAAGAGGGCAGGGAAAACTAAACAAGAAGACACATGGCACACAAACAATAACACAACCCATGTGCTCACTGAAATGCAAGAGAACAAGACTGGAGCAGTGTCACAGCTCTGGCACGAACACAGAAAATGAATAACCAAAGTGGCAGAACTTTGACACTCTACCCTTTCCATTTCATACCAGCTGGAATGTATTTATTATGCCTGCAGGGCAAACTATCATTCAGTCGTCAGGCTCCAACATCTCTCCCTCCCCTTACAACAATATCCTGTGCTACTGCCAATAAGATCCACCTGCTGATGGCCAGACCCACACACATTTCAGAACACACAATCCCAACTACATGATCCAGACTTCCAAGTGGGAGGGACTTTCTAGCGCGTAGGTTGATTAAGGCTAGAAGTGTTACAGCTGTGGAGACCGAGAATGTGCAAATAAATATAGCATTATTTTTATTTTAATCTACAACAATAAATACTGTCTTTCATTACTGTAAGTAGTTTTAGGATGTGGTAAGTGTAGACATTAAACAAACCACAACAGGTTGAACAATTTAAAATTGAAACTAAGTATCTCATCATAACCAACAAAAATTGTATGGTTCATTATATTAATCTAAATGAATATCATAAAAAAATATATGTATTTGTAGAATTAATAGTAATAAAGGGACTGATTATTTATAATCAGCCTGATTAATAAAGAGACTAAGCCAAAAAGAAAAGGAATGAATGAATCCCACATAGCAAAATTTCTCTGGCCCACACAATCAGGTTTTACTTGGCCCACATGTCGCAGTGAATTACGGTACATGACTGGACCAAGTCTGGCTTCCAGGAAAGGGCCAAACATAGACCATATCTGGCCCTGGTCTCAGCCAAGTTAACAATCCATAACTGGGCCTGAGCTGGGCTAGATATGGCATATGCATGGCCATTGTCTGGAAGCCAGACTTGGTCCAGTTATGTACCATAATTTACTGCAGCATGTGGGCCAAGTAAAAGCTGATTGCTTGGCCCAAGCTGGGCCAGAAAAAATTATATGGGTTAAATTTAGCTGCAACATACAGGAAAGAATAGATTAATAATTCAAATAATTAAATCTTGATTGTTTTATGAATTAAAATGAAGGCATAAGAGGATGCAAACAGGAAGATGGAAATGACTGTGCATTGGAATATTTCTTTCCTCGAAGAAATATTTTGAAGGCTTTTAAATGTGGGTCAAGATAGGCCAAACTTACGTGCCCCAGAGATCAATTTTAGAACATCTGGGCCAAATGCTACATTTGACATCTGGCCTATGTCTTGTCTACCACCATAAAGACAATGCTACCTCTGCTAAACCTGGGCCATGTTTGGCCCACATGCTGTATGCCAGTGCCGGATGAATGCCTACTGTGCCTACTACTTTGCTCCCTGGGATGTTTCCTCTAGCAGCGATTTATTCCTCTGTTGCGACACCTGAATGAATGAATGTTTGTTCTGATGAATGTTTATTTTGACCTAGAATGTAGGAAACTTTTAGTATAACTGTGAAAATGCTGTAAATCATAACGATATGTCCTAGGAGGGGGTGACACAGTGGCACAGTAGGTAGTGCTGTTGCCTAATTTTCGTAGTGTATGAGTGTGTATGGACGTTTCCCAGAGATGGGTTGCAGCTGGAAGGTCATCCGCTATGTAAAACATATGTTGGATAAGTTTGCGGTTCATTCCGCTGTGGCGACCCCAGATTAATAAAGGGACTAAATCGAAAACAAAAATGAATGAATGAATGAATCTCCTAGGAGTGGCATGCACAGTCTGTAAAGCAACAGTCTGAGTGCTGAGCCTTGTGGTATTCCAATGAAGTTCATTCCAGTGAACTTGAGATGAGCATGATATCTCATCTTTTGCAGCTGCAAAGTGATAACAATCAGATAAATATTATGTATGCCAAAGCCAGTAACTTGTCAATGCAATTCCAATAATACCAGAAATAAAACTGCATTTTTCTTCTAACATCTCATACTTTAAGGACTTTCTGAATATACAACTATTCTATTTTCATGCTATAAATTATTTAAACTTAGGTAGTCACCTAATATTAACAAGGATCCTGTGGAATAAAAACATCTAATTTGTGATCTATGATCATATTTGAAAGAAAGTGCTTTAGAAAAAAGTCTTACCATGTGTTTATTTGTTGTAAATCTATTTTTCTTTTACTTCTTTTAGGATCAATTCAATTATTAACCTTACATGGATTCAGAACTTTTACTAATTCGAGGAAAATGCACAGAACACAGGGTACAGACGTAATACTTAGGAGGTTTTATGTGTTGAAAATTAACTAAAATCTGTTTTTTGAGGCGACCAATAAACAGTCAGTTTAGCCAGTATGTCTGTTTCCTGACCTGAGTCCCAGTTAACCAAGGTCAACAAATACTATAGCCTTATTTCTAGAAAGGAGAGAAGCACTGTAGAAGTCTATGTCTAATTAACACGTCATGTCTGCCCAAAACAAATCTTTACCTCCCATACAAAAGACTATGTAATTACTATGGCAGTTTCAACTGTTTTCAACGTTTACACGGACACCAGTAATCTGATTTTAATGCAATTAAGACAATACTCTGATTAAGAGTCTACAATGTAAACAGTGATTTTTGATTAATTTAATCTGATTAAGGTCATAATCAAACTAAACAGTAATCGAATTAAGATGTGGAGTATGCCGATTTTAGTCGCATTACTGAAGTGCAGTACATACATGTAAACACTGCAATCAAACTATTACCATCATGTAGGACTTTTCATCACGTTTGTGACAGGATATTCCATACACGTGTATGGAAGGACAACAGTCACTTGAAGGACCACAGACATCTGCATTGTGAAATGCGGAGTTTTTTTTTTTCTTTCAATTTGGCGTGCGGTATCAAATTCTATTAAAACGACACTCTTCCACCAGTCCGTGCATCCAATGCCCCAGTTTGTTACGTGGTGTACACTGACCAGTCTTGAACGATTAGTTCATTTTAAACGAATCTTAAGTGACTCAAGAACGATGAGTCCTCTCAGGGAGTGATTCGTTCATTTGCAATTTTTTCTTTCTCTTTTATTAGTTAAGCTTACGTGGGACGGTCAGTGTCAGGTGAACGAATGACTCAAATTTGAAGACATGCCAGAAGAGGTGAGCAGAGCTAATCGTAGCTAAAACACCAGGTAAACAATGAAGGATTCTTTTTTTTTTTTGCATTATACAGTAGTACAATTATAGTTATGACTTGTATGTAGTAGTGTGATCAACATTTGAGCTAGTTGTAGATGTGTTTGGAAGCATCTGGTAACATTTTAATGTTATTTTGGAAAATTGAATCAAATGACTTGAAAAAAGCCTTTTCTGATTTTCTTTAAAATACAATTTTATTATTTTTAAACAAAGAAAAAAATTCTAGAAAAAGCACATCCATAGCACGCCTAATGCGCAATGATTCATGAGTTTATCAATTTCATTACAATCGTGACACACCAACATATCTGGCTCAGTTCAGGCCCAGTTATGGGTTATTAACTTGACTGAGTCTTGGCCCAGATATGGTCCATGTTTGGCTCTTGTCTGGAAGCCAGACTTGGTCCAGTCATGTACCATAAGTCACTGCAGAATGTGGGCCAAGCAAATGCTAATTGTGTGGGCCAGAGCTGGGCCAGAGATATTTTGCTATGAGGGAAAGGTCCGACTTAGTAAAATGATCCGAACTTCCCATCACTACAAGGGCATGAATGAAATGTTCCCGAATGAAAGTGAATCTGCAGTTAAAGTCAAAAAATAAAAAACGAAATGTCCGAAATTTCATGAAACTCTGGAGGAAACGTGAATAGCGGTGGTGTTAATCGAATTAAGTGCTATAACATATAAAACAGTATCATGGAAGGAACATTCAAAAAGCAACTCATATAAAAACCTGCTAACACTTTATTTTGATGATCCATTTGAGTATTAGTAGACTGTCCGCTTAATATCTGACTATAAGAAACTTTGCAAGTACATGTCAACTTACACTAACCCTACCCCTAACCCCAACCTAACAGTCTACTTATAATCTAATGAGAATTAGTTGGCATGTAGATGCAATGTAACTTCAACTAACGGACCATCAAAATAAAGTGTGACCAAACACCTTAATCAAATTATTGTCTTAATTAGATTTAGGCAAATAATTTGACTACTGGTGTCCATGTAAACATAGTCAATGAGTGGGAAGAACCTGTTTGATGTTTTCAGCAGAAAACTGCGCTGCATCCTAATTACATATCTTTGTCATTTTTTTTCTTATGAACTTGTTACACTTTGAACTATCATTGTATAGTAACTGATATTACAACCAACATAAGGAAGTGCACACTTTTTAAGTCTGATGTGTCACAGTCAGTTTTTTTATGATTTTTTCCTGCTAGGTTCAGTTTGACCTTGGTTACATTTTTTTATTGAGATTTCCAACACAGGCTCGTTCTGAAAACGTATTCCTACGTACGTTTCTGGAGACCTCACATTATGTAGTCAGAGGTACGTATGGCTGCATTTAATTTTTTTTAAACGAACGCTACCGGCGGTATGACGCCGTTCCTTTTCGCACTTACCAGCTGACCGCTCAGTTTGCCCCGTTAGCTCACAATGTTCGTTGGTGGATTTGAGACTCAGAAAGGAGTTGACTACAACGAAGGTGCGAGTCTGGTGAAAAGCGGGTGAGACAAAAACAGAATCCAAAAAATGAAATAAACCAGCAGATAACAGGGTGAGAATGCGGTCAAATCTGAAAACGTGGTAAAAATGAGATAAGAGGTTTTCTTTTTTTTCTGTATTGCTCTTGAAAATTGTTGGTTGGGTTTAAGGAAGTATGTGGGTGGGTCAATCAATAAAATTTTGGTTGGGTTTAGTCAGTCAGTCAGTCAGTCGACAGTGATCTCTGGTGGGTTTACGCCATACCTGCCAACACTCCCGTTTTTCCCGGTAGTCTCCTGTATTTCACATCCATCTCCCGCCACCCTCCCGGTTTGCTATTCTCCCGGGAAACTCCCGTAATTCGTACGTCCCAATGCAGTTTCAAAAAAGCACTTTATTCACATTCGTCAAAATGCCAGATCCTGAATGAAGTTCATTACCTCTCACAATTGACGCAATATTCAAATCTTGTAACATATTTTACCTCAATCTGGCAACATACATTACAACTCAGGTGCGCTGTTGATTACTGCGCAGGAGGTAGATGCGGGACTTGAACGGTGGCAGTGGCAGCAATCAGCTGCGTCAGTAGTAGTACACATGATGGAAGAAAAGAGTCAGGTTGTGCTTTGGCAAAGAGAAAAAATATACATGTAAATTTAACAGCAGCTGGATGGAAGAATTCAAGTTTTTGTCTAGAAGCCACCTAGACGACGCCCACGCTTTCTGCAAAGTTTGTCGTATTGATTTTAATGTCGGACACGGTGGGAAAAACTACATTACTATTAGCATGTGAAATCACAACAGCACATTAGTGCAGCTGAGGCACAGAAGGGCACAACGAGCATTTCTATGTTTTTTACCAAGGGGCAGACAGAAGCAGAGAAAGTGTTGCATGCAGAATTAAAAATGGCAATGTTAATTGCAAAGAAAAAAAAATCAATTCAATTCAATTCACCTTTATTTGTATAGCGCTTTTACAATGTAGATTGTGTCAAAGCAGCTTCACATAGAAGGTTATAGTAAATTGAAAATGTCAGTTTAGTTATTAATGTTTGAGTTCAGTTCAGTTCAGTGTTGTTTAACATTCACTACTTAGAGTCCAAACACTGAAGAGTAATCCATCGGTGCACAGCTCTAGCTGCAGTCTAGGCGCCGGAGGTGGGAGAACTCGAGGCTCGTCTGTCTTTGGAGGGTCACAGGAATCCGTCTCTTGCTTGCTACTCCGCCAAGCAGCTGCTCAGGATACAGAGAGGTCCAGGATTATGGAGCCTTGGAATCGTCTCGTCACGGGTCTTGGATCGCATCCGTGGCGCTGCATAGTCTCTGGGGGCCTCGGGATGAGTATCCCCAGTTGGAAATAGAGAACAAAGAGAATAATTAGCGTAGCTGCTGTTCATAGTGTATATAAACAAGATGCATGGAACACATTCATGCATCATACCGCTAAGTAATGTATTGAGTGTACGCTTTACTAAAAAGATAGGTCTTTAATCTAGTTTTGAACTGTGAGAGTGTGTCTGAGCCTCGGACATTATCAGGAACGCTATTCCAGAGTTTAGGAGCCATAAATGAGAAGGCTCGACCCCCTTTACTTGACTTTGCTATTCTGGGTACTACCAGAAGCCCTGAGTTTTGAGATCTTAGAGAGCGGGTTGGATTTTAGCGAGACAGAAGGTTGGTTAGATAAACAGGAGCTAGATTATTTAATGCTTTATATGTAAGAAGTAATATTTTAAACTCAATACGAAACTTAACAGGCAGCCAGTGTAACGAGGATAAAATTGGGGTGATATGATCATATTTTCTAGACCTGGTAAGAACTCTGGCAGCTGCATTTTGTACTAGCTGAAGTTTGTTAATAGAGGAGGCTGGGCAACCAGCGAGCAGAGCATTACAGTAATCTAACCTAGAAGTCATAAAAGCATGAACTAGCTTTTCTGCATCTGAGATGAAAAAATCTGTTTTCATTTTGTGACAAACTATATTCCGCCATTGCATTGTGATCTGTTGGGTGAGGCTTTTGATTAAAGCTATTAAAGTTGTAAATTATGTTAAAATGATTAATAATGTTCAATTCCTTAGAGAGTTTATTGTTATCATTTCACTTTACAAGACCTCATTGTGTCCCCAGGAGCCATGGATATTGCTTTGGGCTCATTTGTATGTTTATTTTGTTATTTGTATTTTTATCTTTAATCTGAAAAACCATCACCATTCTACTAAAGAAAAAAAAACACTACTGTATGTGTTGGATGTAAACATACTGGAATTTTTGTATTTAATATGTTACAAACAATGTTAAAAGTCACAATAAAACATTAAAAAATTGATATGAGAAAATCAATCTCCCGGAATTTCAAAACCAAATGTTGGCAGGTATGGGTTACGCGAGAACAGCAGGCGCAAATGGCACTCGCGAAAGAAATTTGAGATCTCAAAAAACGCACACAGTGGCCTCTCGTGGATTCGCGAAAACAAAAAAATCAGGAAAGGGTTTTTATTTTCTATTTCCCTTTTGTGTGCTTTGTATTTATCACACCTGTATTACAGAATAATTCCCCTAAATTTGAGTGTATTAAAAATAATACATATTTTGCTGTATTTTTCTTACTTCCCTGTCCTGTTTTCTTAAGTTCCAGTCCCTGCTTGAGAAAGGGGGAAAGAACTGTCAGGGAGCAGTGAGGGACTTTTGGGCCTGAATTGCATCACTCACTATCCAGGAAGTTAAGCACATTTTAAATTGATTTTCAAATATTAACAAGTTGTTCAAGGAAGGGCCTCAAGGGAGCTTAGAGAGGCTTTGCCACCACAATAAATGAGGCAGCACAGAAGGAAGTGACTGAGCTTGCCAATCAATCTGGAGTTTAAGTTTTGTCTTAAGTGTGCATTACTGTGAAATTACTGATGTTTAAAAATATTGTGTACTCTAACCCTTCATCGGCCATTCCATCAGTCAGTTCCAAAGCTTTCATTGTTCACTGGCTCTGCCTTGATCAGTCATCTTCAACTTTATTTTCCACTCAGGTTGCTTCATCCCTGTAGCTCCATTGGGCTCAGTTTCCTCCAACTCCACCTTTGTCCTCGGCCACTACCTTGGCTCTTTGGCTATTTTACTCTTTTGGGCTCCACTATTATTGGTCTGCTCTTTTCTATTAAATTCAGACAAGACTCTGTACACAGCAGATCTCAACTCAGATCAGAACTCAACCTGCAATTAGGGGGATACATTGTTAGTATTAGTTCTACTGCCATCTTCTACCATTAGACAACAAATTAACTTCATAATCTTCATAAAATCAAAATTTTCATGTTACAAAACAGCCCTATTTTCATCTTTGAAATTTTACTATGCTTAGAATCATGCTATCGATCTCATTCATTCATTTATTTTCCTTTCAGCGTATTCCCTTTGTTTATCTAAAGTCGCCACAGCGGAATGAACTGCCAATTTATCCAGCATATGTTTTAAGCAGTGGACGCCCTTCCAGCTGCAACCCATTTCTGGGAAACATCCGTACACACTCATTCACATTAGCTCACCCAATTCACCTATACCACATGTCTGTGGACTTGTGGGGAAGCCAGAGCACCCGGAGGAAACCCATGCGACCACGGGGAGAACATGCAAACTCCACACAGAAATGCCAACTGACCCAGCCGAGGCTCGAACTAGCGACCTTCTTTTTGTGAGACGATCGTGCTATCCACTACACCACCGTGGCATCTATCTCAGATGCAGCAAAATGAGTTCATGATTTCATGACCTCTAGACTTGATTACTGCAATGCACGGCTTGCTGGTTGAAATACATTGTCTATAAATCTAGTAAGGGCAATTGCAACTCATTACTTTGGGATTAGCAAGTCAGCTCTTTCCAGGATACAACTTTCTTTTTATATATATTTTTTCTTTATAACAGGTACAAGTACAAAACAACAACAACAACAACAACAACAACAACAACAAAAAACATTTATACAATCTATAATACATTTTAGACAAATTATAAGGGAAAAGTGCAGAAAAAAATTTCATAAGTTAAAAATAAAAACAAACAAAGTAATAATAATTAAAAACCAAAAAAAACAAGCACCAGTCCATCCAAACATGCCCCATATAGCTTAAATACTATACACCATCAGGTTTTACTTGATCAAATAAAAATTAAAAAATTCAATGGAAAAATAAGAGTTGTCTATGAATCATAAGTGCCCTACTTTCAATTCCTAAAAAGATGCGCAAGGAAGAGGCCCCAGATTTTTTTCAAACTTTTGATAAGCATCTGCCCTAGCAAAACGAATTCTTTCAAGCTTAAGAGCATCAACCGTTTCAGCCAGCCATTTTTGAAAAGTAGGGGGTAAAGTGGACTTCCAATCCATCAAGATCACCCTTTTAGCCACCACCATACCAAACATAATAGACATTTGCTGATTTTGTGACCATGCTAACACAGGGTCAGAGCATCCAAACAGAGTTAAATCAATATCTGGACTGATGTTTTCTACTAAAACATTTGAATAAAACTGAAAAATATTCTTCCAGATCTCAGGGCAAAAAGTATGAGCATACAATCGCTCTGAACATCTGTCAAATAACGCAAAATTGAGAGAAAATTTTATTGAGTTTAGTCTTGGTATGTAGCCTATGTATCACTTTAAACTGTATGAGTTGTAATCTTGCATTGACAGAACAGGTATGAATTCTCTTCAGCCCCTCCTCCCAGATATTCGTTGAAATGTTAATTCCAATATCCTCTTCCCATGCCAACTTATGGTGATCAGAAGACACTGTAAAGTGGCAGACAAACAAAGAAACAAACTGTCACCAGATGTTTGGCCATAGGATGTTGACACAAAGGATTGTATATATTATGGTCCTGTGGCAATTCTTGAAAAATCTGTAAAATAATGTTTTATGTAGTGGCGCATCAGTAAATAGCGGAAATAATGGTGACTGGGAAAGATGAAAAGCTTTATACAACTGTTTAAACCCTCTATATAAAAATCAGGTCAACTTTCTGACAGGGACTAAAACGAGGAAGCATACTGTATTATTCCAATCCTGTGCTCTTCACACTGGCTGCCTTCTGTATTGATTATAAAACAATACTCCTCACCTACAGGACTCTAAATAAACTAGCTCCTACCTGTTTATCAATCAACCTTCTGTCTTCCTACAATCCAGCCAGATCTTAAGATAAAAAACAGGGCTCAGTACTCAGAAAAGTACATTTGGTTGACTTATATATATATACTTCCACTGCTGTTAAAAGCCACACCTCCTGAAATCGGGATTGTGCATCTGAAAATATAGGGCGCCACGGTGGCGCGTGAGTAGCACGTTCGCCTCACAGCAAGAAGGTCGCTGGTTCGATCCCCGGTTGGGCCAGTTGGCAATTCTTGGTGGAGTTTGCATGTTCTCACCGTGGTTGCGTGGGTTTCCTCCGGGTGCTCCGGTTTCCCCCACAGTCCAAAGACATGCGGTACAGGTGAATTGGGTAAGCTAAATTGTCCATAGTGTATGTGTGCGAATGAGAATGTATGGATGTGTTTCCCAGAGATGGGTTGTGGCTGGAAGGGCATCCGCTGCGTAAAACAAATGCCGGATAAGTTGGCGGTTCATTCCGCTGTGGCGACCCCGGATTAATAAAGGGACTAAGCTGAAAAGAAAATGAATGAATGAATGATATATATATGTATGTGTGTGTGTGTGTGTGTGTGTGTGTGTGTGTGTGTGTGTGTGTGTGTGTGTTTCAGAAAGGATTTTGTTCTGTCTGGAAGAAAAGTTTGTCTTAAAAAATTGTTCTCGGGTTAACCTGCATATTGAGTGGGTACTTAAGTTTCTGATACAGTTGTCACTTGTGCATGAATCATCTACAGTGAGTGACGTTTATTTATAGACTAATTTTGAGAGGATCACATGCTTATGATTGCTTGCGGCTAGTCCCGCATTATGCAATTTATGATTCACCAATCAGACAATTCCTTAGCCACTATAAATACCTTAAGTTCCACATCACAGACATCTTCCACCCCTACTCCTCCTCCTTTACTAGATGGGTGGCACGGTGACCCAGTGGTTAGCACTGTTGTCTCACAGCAAGAACATCACTGGTTCTAGTCCTTCCCAAGTCAGCTGACGTTTCTGTGCAGAGTTTACACATTCTCCCTGTGCTCATGTGGGTTTTCCCCAGTTTCCTCCCACTGTCCTAAAACATGCAACTTAAGTTAAATAACTAATCCAAATCAGCATTATAAACATGCTACTAGTAAGTATCTCTTAAAAGCAATCACCATCTATTCATTAGCAACTACAGCAGGGGAGTTCTCGAGATCTACCTGAGTTCAAACTCCCCTCTCGGCTTGCAAACGGGAGGGAGCCCCAGGCTCAAAGATCTTATGAGCTCAGGGCTCTCTCCCGGGACAGCATGCCAACCAATCATCAGCTAAGTGTGAACTCTTGAAACAGCATCAGAGCAGATGCAAAGTCTTGGTAGACTATGGCCCTGTTTACACTAGTGCGTTTTCGTTTTAAAACGCATAAGTTTTGCTACGGTTACGCCATCCGTCCATACTACGCTGGAGTTTTCGAGGTGCGAAAACGGAGCGTTTTGAAAACGCTGGAGACAGCGTTTCCATTCTAAAACGCTGCTGTTGCGTTTCAGTGTGGATGGAGGGAAACGGATATCTTCGAAAACAGAGGCGTGGTTGCTGAGATCCGCTACGTGATTGGGGCGTTGGGTCATTGCGTATTCTTTCCTTATTCGTCAAGCGCACATGGCTGTGACGTCACCGGCAGACGGCAGACCAGTCTTCACTGTAAACACGTTATTTTCGATAGCCATGGATGTTTTATATTAATTTGTTACTTTAAGTAACAGCTCGACCTCGTCGTCTGTCCTCAAAAAGACCTCTCTTGCTTTCTTTGCCATCGCGTTCATCGTTCAACCAGCGTTTGTTGACTAACAATAACCAAACGCCGAGCGAGACACGTGCTTCCTGTTTATACTTAACCGCGCATGCTCAGAGTGCGCGAAGGGTGCGCGAATGGTCACGTGATATACGTTTCTGGTGGAGGGAGATCTGTTGAGATCCGCTAGTGTGGACGCAGATCATTTTCATGCTAAAACGCTGTTTTTAAACTAAAACGCACTAGTGTAAACGGGGCCTATGTGACTTCATGTCCCTGAAAACTACAGCCTCCTGCTGATTTGGACTTGGGGTTGTGATCAGAAAGACTCTGATCTTAGTATTGCAATAACAGTAGATTTTGACCTTGTTGTGGCCTTCTGTTTTTCATTAATCTATAAGGAAATGGCTCATAAATCACTCAGTATTAAGTATTTAAAAAATGCAAAAATGCAGAATGTTTCCATTTAGTGTGTGTGTGTGTGTTTGTGTCTGTGTGTGTATTGTGCATGGTTCATATCAGATTTTTCTTCTCCAGGAAAGCAAACATAATGAAAAACAGGCCACTCAGGTTTTAAAAATTAAAACCTTCAAACCTCTACTACACAATGCATTTAGAAAGTGTTTTGGATCTTTCATTTACATGCTGTGGCTAGAATTTTGAATCATTTTGAACTCTTTGAATAAGTTTTTTTTTATAAAGATTTTTTTAAAGGTAAATATACACACACACAGAAGAAATATTGCAGCCCAGGCTCATTCTGAAAATGTAGTCCTGTGTACGTTTCTGGAGGCCGCAAAATATGTCCCTGGAGGTACATATTTTTGCACTTTTTGTTTTCGCGAATCCACGAGAGGCCGCTGTGTACGCTTTTTGAGATCTCAAATTTCTCTCGTGGGTGCCATTCGCGCCTGCTGTTCTCATGTAAACCCACCAGAGGCCGCTGTTGACTAGCTGTTTGACTGAATGACTGACCGACCAATCGACTGACCCACCCTCTTCCTTCCCTAAACCCAACCAATTTTATCGATTGACCCACCCACACACTTCCCAAAATCCAACCAACAATTTTAAAAATCAATCCAGAAAAAAGAAAAGCCCTCGTCTCATTTTTACCACGTTTTCAGATTTTACCATATTCTCACCTGTTATTTACTGGTTTATTTTATTTTTTGGATTCTGTTTTTGTCCTACCTGCTTTCTGGAACCTATCCTCGCCAGACTCGAGCCCCGTCGTCGTGGTCAACTCCTCTCTGCATCTCAAATCCGCCGACAAACATGGCGAACTAACAGGACAAACTGATTGCAGTGGGAAAGTCATCCACACGGAGGTAAGCGGTCAGCTGGTAAGCGTGAAAAGGAACGCCGTCATACCGCCCCACAGCGTTCATTTAAAAAATGAAACGCAGCCATACGTACCTCTGACTACATAATGTGTGGTCTCCAGAAACGTACGTAGGACTACGTTTTTAAAATGAGCCTGTGTTGAAATATTGTGTTGTGTTGTAAACTTTTATAGACACATCTGACAAACGAATAAATGAATGAATGAATGAATAATAGCACTTCACTTTGAAGAGCTGCACACCCAATGCTCTTTATCATCATACAAAGGGATGTCTTTAAATAAATTTCATGAAAAAAGCTAATCAATTAAATCAACACATTGTCTAAAACTGATTAGTAGAGTATTTGATGCACAAGTTTGAATATGAAGAAATGCTTAAATGGAAAGAAGCTTTAAAATACGAGTACTCTTCCTTAAAGTTGCAGTAGGTGATCTATCTATATGCTAACCGGTTAGCACAATATATTTCAAATACAATACTTCCACTGCTGTTAAAAGCCACACCTCCTGAAATCGGGATTGTGCATCTGAAAATATGACAAAGACCCACCAGATCATGTCATTCGCCAGTTAGAAAACTTAATAGTACTTTATAATACTACAATTCCCAACAAAAAACTGCATAATATCTAGCACATTTAAAGCTGTGTGGCTAGCAAAACTTGTCATAATGTGCAATATTTCATGCATGCAAGGATCGCTGGTCTCACTCTCTCACTTTGTCCTAAAGTGTGCAGGAATTACACTTATTAAGCCATACTTAAATGCTATTTCAGACCGAATATTCAAAGTAGCATGATAAACAATACTGGGAGCGCGTCATGGGTTGTCATTGTTCAAAAATGAACCAATGTGAATATAAAACCAACTTAACCTCAGTAAAGCAAGCTAGGTGGAATAGTGCTATTACTGATGTTTTGTTGTTTAACTTAATAAATATCAACAATATCGATACTGGTAAAGGTCCCTTATGAAACTGAAAATAGTCACATCAATCTATCAACCCATTTGTAACAACACAATCTACATAAGCTTTGCGTGGCTAAAATAGTTTTAAAACATAACATTACCTGTCTAACAGAAATACTTCAGACATGGTGTCATCCTTTCTCCGGCATGCAAAAGTAGCTCCAATGTTGATGTAGAATTTTTACAAAATTTGATTGAGCATTTGTTATTAGCGCTGTCCACAGCCCACGTGAACGCTGAGAGACAGTTTGGGCTACTTATCAGAATTATGGGAATTATCGGCCCAACAATATTTAAGTGGATGAACATTTTTTAGTCTTATGCCTTACCCAGAATATAAAAGTACATATAAATACATTTAGATCATTTACTTTAATCATTACCATTGGAATGTGAAGAGACTTTCAACCAGCACAACTAGAAAATACTTTCATAAGACAATCACCTACTGCACCTTTAACATGTTAACTTAAAGGTCAAACTGTACAATCAATGGGTTATATCCACACAGACTTTTAATTTTCAGCCAGGCAGCCCGGCGGCTTCCGGTGACCTGTCTTTCCGTTATAAAATTGTCACGCTTAAGATCTGACTTCTTTAAAAATCAGCAATCTTCACTGCCTGTTAGATATACGATATAAAGTGGGTCTCAGGTCGGACAAGAAGCACTGCATTAAATTTGATTCCCCTCTGCCATGTCTTTAAAACATGACAGTTTCTTTTACCTCAGTATTTTCAATGGAATCTCTGCGCTAGCCTGTTGCTGCTGACGACGCTAGCGGTTACAACGGTATTTCATCTCGTTTTACACTTGAACAACTGAATGAATGCGTAAGTCTATTCAACTGAATGTAGTGAAATTACATCACAACATCAGCGCTGTAAAAACAACCTTGTGAAATTGAAAATATTCAGATTAAGCTTTCACCGGAAGCTTATTGTCGGCTTTAAAACTCTAGCTGTGCATAGAGCGTATAGGCCTTAGATTTAACAGTATGAAAATATATTATGGCATTTTTAATACTGCAGTCATTATTAATTTAAAGCAAAAGATTAATTCATAAGTCTATTAAAAGGTCAGTGACATACAGTAAAATAGGTGTTACCTTTTTTGAATGAATGAATAAACAAACGAACAGATGGACGGACGAATGAACAAACAAATTCTACCTCCAGCCACAACCGCCCTGACCATCTTTCTACACAGACATCAACACCTACAGACATCTCCCCCCCTGATCTTCAGATCAGTGAGATTAATGTGCGTCAGGTCTCCAGTAAACAGAAGAGAAGGAAAGCGCCAGGCCCAGACGGTGTCTCACCATCCTGTCTGAGAACCTGTGCTGACCAGCTGGCTCCCATTTTCTCACAGATCTTCAACAGATCATTGGAACAGCGCATAGTTCCATCCTGCTTCAAACGCTCCACCATCATCCCAATCCAGAAGAAACAAAAGATCGCCGGACTCAACGACTAGAGACCTGTTGCCTTAACATCTGTGGTCATGAAGTCATTTAAAAGACTGGTTCTAGCGTATCTGAAAGACATCACCGGACCTTTGCTGGACCCCCTACAGTTTGCCTATAGAGCAAACCGGTCTGTGGATGATGCAGTCAACATGGGGCTGCATTATACCCTACAACACCTGGACAAACCAGGGAACTATGCAAGGATTCTGTTTGTGAACTTCAGTTCTGCCTTTAACACCATCGTCCCATCACTGCACAAACTGACCCAGCTCTCTGTTCCTAGCTCTGTCTGTCAGTGGATCATTAGCTTTCTGACAGATGGACAACAGCTAGTCAGAATGGGCAAAATCACGTCTGACAGCCGCACCATCAGTACTGGTGCCCCCCAAGGATGTGTTCTCTCCCCACTGCTCTTCTCCCTGTACACCAACGACTGCACCGCAAAAGATCCCTCCGTCAAGCTCCTGAAGTTTGCGGACGACACTACTGTCATCGGCCTCATCCGGAACGGTGACGAGTCTGCATACAGACAGGAGGTGGAGCGGCTGGCTTTATGGTGCAGATACAACAATCTGGAGCTGAACACGCTCAAAACGGTGGAGATGATAGTGGACTTCAGGAGAAACCCCCCTGCACTCCCCCCGCTCACCATCATGGACAGCACTGTGGCTGCAGTGGAGTCATTCAGGTTCCTGGGCACCACCTTCTCTCAGGATCTGAAGTGGGACACTCACATAGACTCTATTGTGAAGAAAGCCCAGCAGAGACTGTACTTTCTCCGTCAGCTGAGGAAGTTCAACCTGCCGCAGGAGCTGCTCGTGCAGTTCTACTCAGCTGTCATCCAGTCCATCCTCTGCACTTCAATCACCGTCTGGTTCGGCTCAGCAGCCAAATCTGACCTCCGTAGACTACAGCGAATAGTCCGGACTGCTGAACGAATAACTGGCACTTCTCTTCCTACACTTCAAGAACTGTACTCTTCCACAGTGAGTAAAAGGGCTCGCAAAATCACCCTGGACGCCTCGCACCCAGCACACTTCCTGTTTGAACTGTTACCGTCTGGCCGGCGCAACAGAGCACCGAGCACAAAAACTGCCAGACACAGGAAAAGTTTCTTTCCTCAGGCCATCTACCTCATGAACAGTTAATATTTCTCCTATTGTGCAATAAATGTGCAATACTTTCTCACACGCACTTGTACACAGCACCTTATAACAATATACAATGCAATACTTCTCCTTGCGCATTTGTACACAGCACCTTATAACAATATATAATGCAACGCTTCTTACGCATCTGTACACAGCACCTTATAACAACAAACAATGCAATACTTACGCTTTTGCACACAGCACCTTGTAACCTGTATATTTATAACAATCTGCACATACTTTTCAACATCCAGATCGTTGGACTGACTGCATCTCTGTTTAATGTCTATCGTCTTCTTTTATTATATTTATTCTGTGTTGTCACTTGTCACTTTATGTACACTGGAAGCTTCTGTAGCCAAAGCAAATTCCTTGTGTGTGTGAAGCACACTTGGCAATAAAACTGATTCTGATTCTGAATTCTGCTGTGCTTCATTTATTATAGTATTTACTAGTGGATTGTTACCACAATCAAAACTATCATACTCTAAACTAATTCCATCCTATTTCATAATGAGTTATAATATACAGTAAATACACTCATGAGCAAACAGCATCTCTGCCTGTAAGATCCTGTCTTCCTTGTTTGCTGTTTTCATCATGTGACCTTTCCCCATGTGCTCCTTTGTTCCAGTTCCCGCCATTTGTTAATGTGCATCACCTTCACCTGTGTTCATCCCCTGTATGTAATCAATCATCCCCTGTGTATTTATAGTCCCTGTATGTCATCTAATCTTTGTCTGGTATTCTCTGTTGTACTTTGGTGTCAACCCATGGCAGTGTTATTGTTGTCCTTCCAAGTGAGTTTTTGTGAATAAGTCTACGTGTTTTGATAACCTTCAGGTGTTACACTGCTGATATATTTGCACTCAATACTAATTATTTCTAACTGCTACAGTATTTATTTACACTCAATGCTCAAATGACTGAAAGTAAATAGCGTCCAGCACAATTTGAACTGTTTGAATGTAAATAGGATTTAACCTGTAATAGTCTCAGCCAATAAAATGTAATTCTATTTATAATACGATTTAAGTTTCACACTAAACACACCACAGTAGAGAACAATCTCAATCTACAAGTAGTAAATCTACAATTTAATTGTATTGATCATTTTAAAAATATATTTGTGACTGTTTTCCTGTATTGTAAATATTCTAATTCATGCTTTTATTTTCTTTTTTTTTAAAATTCATAAACTTGAACATGCAGTAAATGATCTCTTTGAGAGATGGGTTTGTGTGAGTGTTTGTTCGGATCATGAGCCAGAGTTAGTCATAAACTCTGAGTCAAACCCTGGGTTAACGGCTACCATAGTGAAAGTTGTGAACCTGCTAATCCAGATTGGATTTGTTTGGTCTTGTTACCTCTAAACATGCTCTGAAACACAATTATGGCTAAAAACAACATAATCTCAAGTGGACCAACCAAAATGTGGACTAAAAACGCAGGCAAAACTGAAAATAGCTGTCAACAGATAGTCCTAATCAAACTGACAGGGCTTTAGAAAATATGCAGAGAACAGCGACAAATTATTTGGTGCATTGTACTGATAAAAACTGGATGAGGCTGTAGGCTAGAGCGGGGTGTGTTGTGTTTTTATTTGCAGTGTCTTTAAATGATGGCAATAAATGTGTCCAAGTAAAGCTATGTTTGTATATAATTATTTGTACACAACAAAAGGATGTATCATTTAAATAATTAATCTTAATCATCAGTATTAATCATTGCTGGATGTACCTGTATTGTGACATTGGCAACACACACTGTTTTTGGACCCCCTTAAATGAACTAAAGTACATACTTTACAATAATTTTTTTCTACAGTGTTTAAGCATTTTTAGTAAAATGATAATAATAATGATGATAATTTATTCATTTCTTTTCGGCTTAGTCCCTTTATTAATCTGGGGTCGCTACAGTGGAATGAACCGACAACTTATCCAGCATATGTTTTACGCCATGGTTGCACTTCCAGCTGCAACCCATTACTAGGAAACATCCATACTCATACACTATGGACAATTTTAGCTTGCCCAATTGACCAATACCACATGTTTTTGTACTTGTGGGGAAACCGGAGCACCTAAAGGAAACCCACACGAGCACGGGGAGAACATGCAAACTCGACACAGAAATGCCAACTGACCCAGTAGGGAGGTGATCGTGTTACTCACTGTGCCACATTGAGGCACAATAATAATAATAATAGTTTTACTTATTACAACATGCTAGTGTAGACCTATGCCTTGGAAAAACAACAACAATAGACTAATGAATGAATTAATGAATGAAATAAGTTTTATTTGTTGTACACTCTCAGAAAAAGAGGTACACAGTGGTACAAGTAAGGTTCCTTTTCATTATTTTCATTATTAATTTAAATAAATTATCAGTCATTTTTATTATTGATATTGACTATCAATTTGCTTTCCACTACGCATGTGAGCTGGCAAAAGTCCTGCATATACAAAGTGTTCATGCAGACATTTTAGTATAGTGAAGCTCATCAAACATTGTGCATATCTAGTTACAATACACTGTCTTGTCACTGTAGTGCACTCTCAGAAATAAAGGTACAGGAGCTGTCACTGGGGCAGTATCTTTTCAAAAGGTACATATTTGTATCTGAAGGGTCCATAATGGCACCTCAAAGGTACTTTTTAGGTACATTTAGGCACTAATATGTACCTTTGATTTACCACTGTGGACTCTTTGGTATATATACACATGTGTCTTTTAAAAAGGTACCGCCTCAGTGACAGCTCCTGTACCTTTATTTTTGAGAGTGTGGTAGCTTCATGGGTCAGATTTGTACCTTTGATGAAGGTATAATATTGTATCTGCAGGTTTCAAAAACCAAAGGTACATTTTAGTTTCCCATGGTACAAATCATGTCCTTAAAGTTACAAACTGCAATGGTACAAATTTGTTTCTTTGTCTTAAGGTACAATCTTTTCCATAAAAAGGTACTGCCCCAGTGACTAGGGTTTGTACCTTCTTTGGTACAACATTGTACATTTTTTTCTTCTGGGAACATGGGGCGACACAGTGGCTCAGTGGTTAGCACTGTTGCCTCACAGCAAGAATGTTTGAGTTCTGGCTGGATCAGTTGGCATTTCTGTGTGGAGTTTGCTCTCCCCATGTTCGTGTGGATTTCCTCCGGGTGCTCGTTTCCCCCACAGTCCAATTGGCCGTTGTGTATGTGTGTGAATGATTCTGTATGGGTAGCAGCTGGATTTTCTGAATGAATTCTGGATATTGGAAGTTGGTTGTTCATTCTGCTGTGGCGACCCCTGAAAAATAAATTGACTAAGCTGGAGAAAAATGAATGAATGAATGTAAAAACATGGCCTATACCTACAAAAAAAAATAATAATAATCCACAATGCCTAATAAATTAAAAATGTATTAATTAACTTATTAAATTATTTTAAAAACTGGAAATTGTGGGTTTGATTGGCTTTTAGAGTGTGATGGTTCAGAAAATATACACACAGCCACAACAACATTAATAATGGCGGTTCATTTCGCTGTGACAAAAATGATCCCTGATCAATAAAGAGACTAAGCTGAAAGAAAATAACTAACTGAATGAATTATAATAATAATAATAATAATAATAATAATAATAATAATGATTTTTCCCAGTAATGGGTTGTGGCTGGAAGGGCATACATTGTGTAAAACAAGTGCTGGATAAGTTGCCGGTTCATTCCGCTGTGGCGACCCCGGATTAATAAAGGGACTAAGCTGACAAGAAAATGAATGACTGAATAATAATAATAATAATAATAATAATAATAATAATAATAATAATAATAATAATAATAATAACATAAAATAAATAAATTAACAAATTTCTCTTTAATTTATTTAAAATTATTTACATTTTAGTTTTAATTTATTGTGAGTTCTGTTTCTCTTAGTTCAGTTGAGAATACTGTTCATTATTGTACTAGCTCATTAGAATAATGGGGAGCCAATATTCTTTTTTGCCATTCTAATAAATTCTGAGAACGGAACATCTTAACCCTCTTTGTTCTACAAAGCACCATCTGATAAAGCTGTGCACCACTTAAAGTGCTTACTCACTACGAGTAAACGAACCACTAACGAACTGCTATTCTTTTTGTTCATAGAGTAGGATCTCTGCTGTATTATTTTCACGCATTGTTCAGTTCACATCACACGTTAATTATAAGCCCATCGTTATGCCCCGTAGGCATCCAGTTCCCCAGAAGGGAGGCGCTGCCTACGCGTTCATGAGCACACCGCGCTTCTCGTGCGCTCTATCAGACAGCTGATCTGTGTAAGAGGAAGGAAACCTTTCATTTATACTGACGGGACGGCTGCTCGAAAGAAGACGGCAGATAACGGTTAGACAATAACTTTTTACACATTGTTTTGTTTACTATTTAAATGGCATGCGTTATCATATCTTCCAAAGTTTGATTGCTGGATTAAAACATTCGCAGACTTTTATATAATCTACTTTAATGACTAACTATTAACGTCATGGAAATTAGATATCATTTGCTCTAACCATTGCACTTGTGCTTAAACAAACGTCTGTATAAATGAAGTTGATAGGATCTGTGTTCCCCCTCCAGAATACAGCGTTTGTATTCTGCTAATAAATGACAGAAATTCATGACAGAGAGCTTTCATTTTGATGAAGAGTTCTTTTAAACGTACAATAGGGAATATGCAACAGGTAAAATAATACAGTTATTCTTAATGACTGCGGTATAAATAATAGCGCGCGCGTTAGAGGCTGTATCTGTTGTTGAACTACTGAAAGTACAATAAAGTTTGCAGCCGAATTGTTTCTATTTTAACTATAACTGCAACTTAATCCGACGACCATGCCTTTTCAAACTTTTTGATAAATGTTATTGTCTGATTGATTGGATAAACTATTGTCAAGTGCACCTGGACAAAAGCAGCTTTAACGCAAAAGGAGGTTAGGGCCTACATCAAATAATGATTTATTTATTTTTATTTAATACTATAAAAAACTGAAATAATAATAAAATCCTTATGCGTGTCATTATTTTTGAAAGCATTCCCATTTTATAGCATTTTAAAACAAGTTTTTGATTTTTTTTAAAGCCTGTAGTTTCGTGAAGTTACATCAAAGGAAAAAACAAAAAGGAAAAAAATGATAATAAATAAATGTATGATATTCATTCATTCATCCCTTAATAATCCGGGGTCGCCACATCGGAATGAAACGCCAACTTATCCAGCATGTGTTTTACGCAGCAGATGCCCTTCCAGCTGCAACCCATCACTCGGAAACATTCATCCACTCTCATCCACACACATACACGGCCAATTTAGCTCACCCAATTCACCTATTGCGCATGTCTTTGGACTGTGAGGGAAACCAGGACCAGGAGGAAACCCACGCCAACACGGAGAACATGCAAACTCCACACAGAAATGCCAACTGACCCAGCCGAGGCGTTAGTGACCTTGCTGTGAGGTGATTGTGCTACTCACTGCGCCACCGTGAGGTCCAAATGCATGATATTTAACTGTGTATTTTAAGGGATAGTTAACCCAAAAATGAAAATGTACCCATTAAGTTGTTCCAAATATTAATGGGTTTCTTAATTCGGTTGAATTCCAAAGAATATTTGAAGAAAAAAAAAAGCTTAAAACCTTTAACTATTGATTTTCATCGAAGGAAAACACAAAAGAATATGGAAGTCAAACAACTGTGGTTTAAACCTTTCTTTGATTGTCTCAGTTTTTTTTCTTTCTTTCTTTTCCTATTTTTTTACTGTTTATTTATGACTTCCCAGACAGACCTGGATGATGGTGATATCAGATCTCGGTGTGAGCACTGGCTGACTCCTTGTGCAAACCAAAAATTACAGTTAATATGTTTGAGCATGTACATATTTGTGTTTCTAATACTTGTTTGTTAAATTTGTGATTTGCATATATTGCCACATATCAGATTTCTATGTGGATAATAAACAGTCACTTGTAAATATCAAATAAGATGGATTCAAATGCAATACAATGATACTGAATATTATAAAACAATAATATGCTGTAATATTCTTTTTTTCATTTGATTTACACCATTGTATAACAAACAAATCAGTAATCCTAATGTGATACTGTATACAGTTGAAGTCAGAATTATTAGCCCCCCCTTTGACTTTTTTAAAAAAATATCTCCCAAACGATGATTAACAGAGCACGAAAAGTTTCACAGTATGTCTGATAATATTGTTTTCTTCTTGAGAAAGTCTTATTTGTTTTATTTCAGCTAGAATAAAAGCCGTTTTAATTAAAAAAAAAAAAACATTTTAATGTCAAAATTATTAGCCACTTTAAGCTATGTTTTTTCCGATAGTCTACAGAACAAACCATCATAATACAATGACTTGCCTAATTACCCTAAGCTGCCTATTTAACCTAATTAACCTAGTTAAGCCTTTAAATGTCACTTTAAGCTGTGTAGAAGTGTCTTGAAAAATATCTAGTAAAATATTATTTACTGTCATCATGAGAAAGATAAATCAGTGATTAGAAATGAGTTATTAAAACTATTATGTTTAGAAATGTGTTGAAAAAAATCTTCTCTCCATTAAACAGAAATTGGTGAAAAAAATAAACAGGGGGTATAATAATTCAGGGGGGCTAATAAATCTGACTTCAACTATATATGCACTAAACAGTTAATGGGATAGTTCACCCAAAACGAAAAAAATTCTGTCCATATTTACTCACCCTTCACTTGATTCAAACCTTTATGGGTTTCTTTCTTCTGTTGAGGACACATGATGATATTTTGAAGAAAGGTTTAACCCTGTGTGTCATGGTGCCGTAGTGGGTAGTATGATCGCCTCACAGCAAGAAGGTTGCTGGTTGCTGGTTCGAGCCTTGGCTGGGTCAGTTGGCATTTCTGTGTGGAGTTTGCATGTTCTCCCCGTGTTTGCGTGGGTTTTCTTCGGGTGCTCCGCTTTCCCCCACAAGTCCAAAGACATGGTATAGATGAAATGGGTTAGCTAACTTGTCCGTAGTGTATGAGTGTGTATGGATGTTTCCCAGTGATGGGTTGCAGCTGGAAGGTCATCTGCTGCGTAAAACAAATGCTGGATAAGTTAACGGATTATTCCACTGTGGCGACCCCAGATTAATAAAGGGACTAAGCTGAAAACAAAATGAATGAATGAATGAATGAATGTGGTTTAAACCTGTAATTATTGACTTCCATAGTATTGTTTTTTCCTACAACGGTTACAATTTTTCAGTTTTTTTCAAAATATCTTCTTTAGCACTCAACAGAATAAAGAAACACATAAAGGTTTGCAACAACGAAGAAATATTTACGAAAAGTGTAATTACGAATTAATAATCCCATTGTTAAATATACAAAGTTTATGGATTTTTATTCCTTAATTAAATTCTTCTTTTTACTCTCAATAATCAGATTTATGTTGATCCTTAGGATTTTGTACATTCATTTAGAAAAAAATATTATTATATAAATTCATATCAGGGGCAACACAGTGGCTCAGTGGTTGGCACTGTCGCCTCACAGCAAGAAGGTTGCTGGTTCGAGTCCTGTGTCAGATGGCATTTCTGTGTGGAGTTTGAATGTCCTCCCTGTCATAGACATGCACTATAGGTGAATTGAATAAATTGGCTGTAGTGTATGTTTCCCAGTACTGGGTAGCAGCTGGAAGGGCATCTGCTGTGTAAAACATATGCTAGATAAGTTGACGGTTCATTACATTGTGGTGACCTCTGATGACTAAAGGGAATAAGCCGAAGGAAAATAAATGAATGAATATCAAATTAATGCAAATTCTGAAAATGAGTACTAATTCTGAAAACATCTAAATGTTTAATTCTGGTGTTATATGAGAGTCTAGATTTATATTACTTATTATTGTGATAGTTACAACCTCCACAAAACATCACACCGTTCTATATCTTTTATTTTATTTATGGTTAACAATGAATCATTCCCTGTTACTGCTTTTATTTGTTTTTTTATTTGAGGCAGAGCTATAATAAGTGCAGGACTGCATCCAGCAGCAGGTTCCATACAGTATATAAAAATTTCATTCTGAATCACTAGAGGAGAACAAATCTCTTCAACGAGAAATATCAAAAGTACTTTAAGGTAGACTAGTGGCGATGCAAGTTGCAGCTGTCAGTTGCAGACCATCATAAATGCATGTTGAACTTGAGATATCTGTGGTGACAAGAACCGCTTATTTTATTAGTGCCTTTTTTACTGAAAGACACTGAACCACTAGAGAAGTCTCTGTTAGTTAGGTCGTTTAAAGCTGGGATACACTAAAGTCTATGGTTGCATTGTTTAGCATCTGTCAGTCTAGTTTGTTTAGTGTCTCCCCACACGTCACCTTTCATCAGGCTCATGCTGGAAGGAGTTTGTCCAATTCAGCAGGTAGCATTGGTATCGATCAATAGTTGTTCAGCTACCAATCAAAGCACGAGAACACAAGCAAGTGATGAAACTAAACAAATGATGCGATACATGAGGGAACACAAACAAGCATTTGCAACGACATGGATTATCAGATTAACAAACATATTAGTCACACTTTATTTTGATGTTCTTTTTGTTGAATTTAGGTTTCATTGCATCTACATGTCAACTAATTCTCATTAGATCATAAGTAGACTGTTAGGTTGGGGTTGGGGATAGTGTAAGTTGACATGTACTTGCAAAGTTTCTCATGTTCTGTTAAATGTCAGTATCAACATATATTAAGCAGACTACTAATACTCAAATGGACCATCAAAATAAAGTGGTACTAACATATTTGAATGAGCAAACCTCTTTGTGGTGAACGATAAGTGAAAATAGTACAGTGAGTCCCAGGTTGTGATCCCCAAGTGGCCTACAGACCTCAGGAAATGTGTAACTAATGGCGTGACATAAAATGCACAAACATCAGGCTATGGCCATCACATTTAGAGCTGAGGGAGACAGGCCTAGAGAGAACTGCTCTTGCAAGAACAACACTACAATTAACACTATTATTATTATATATATATAGTAATGTAATGTAAGTAATGTAAGTAATGTAACACTAAGTACACTATTGAGTATCAGAACTTCATAGTCATGTAATTTGTTATGCCATGCAATCGAAAACTGCTAAATTCCTTTAGCAATCAATATGAAGTACATAACCTACAGTCATTTTCCTGTACACAAAATTGTATAAAGTAAACATTAAAAGTGCAATTAACTCCCAGAAATCTGAAGCTGCTCAGTTTCTTCATCCCTATCTCATATAGACATTTTTCATACAACGCAAAATTACCCATTATGCTTTACGTGTATACGCAATGAGAATGCTAAGAACTCACTGTCGGCAGCTGATGTGTATAAACAGTCACATTTGGACAGCTTTGAAACGATAGTTTGAATCTATTTTATTTGCTTTTAACGTCTTTGAACTAATACTGCTGTTGATCAGCACCACCTCCTGGACTGATCATTTAAAAAAATGCGATCTAATAGGGTGGAAAACAATTGCTGTGAGATATTTTTCCCTCATTGTCAGACGGCATCTTGTGCCGTTGAAATGGAGCCTCAACATTTTCTTTCTTTTTAGGAACCCAAACAAATGTAATTCACCAAAAGGTTTGACACACACACACACGGAGCCTGTACTGTCCCTCTAACACACAGATTGAATAGGTGTCACAAAGTTAAAATAAAGTGGCATTTTGAAATGACAGAAAAACACATACCCTGGTAAATACTATACAATACAATCTAACTAAATGAAACATAACTGCTCCCGATTAGAATCAACATGCAAATCAGCTAGCAGAGGATCAGATAATGGACATTTTTTGTAAATTGCATGACTTACATAGGCCTACCTGTTAAGTTTCATGCCAGTAATCTGTTTTGCTCTATAATGCAGTGAAGGATTGCGCGTGTATGTAAGGGTCCATATATTAGTCCTATGAAGGAACTAACAGTATGGGTTGAGGTGGTAAGCCTTTTCAGCACACGTGAAAATAAATATTTTTACTTATTGAAATGTATTTTAAGTTGTTTCCAGAATTGAATCTGACTCCAATTTATAATAATTTAAATGTAGATTCATCCAATTCAAGCTGATTACCTTATAGGTTGTGATTTGGACTAATTTAGATCGATTAACCTAATAAGTCCTTATTTTCAGTTAATGGTTCATCGTTTACGCGAAGTCGCTTAGAGTCAGTATGCTGCCAGTTTCATCTGCTCATGGACACATCCTTGCCAGTTCTGGTTCCTAGATAGAGGATATAACTGTAAACTAATTTCCTAACTAAGTAATATTAGGCCGCCCCATGCTTGCTCATACTTAAAGAAAGTTTGATTTAGCCCCTAGATTATATCATACTAAGTCAGTGATTGTCAGAAATCAACAGGTTTCTAATGCTGTGCCTATGCTCCATCCATTGAGTGTATGACTAATCGTGGTCGTAGGCTGCGGAAACATCAGCCTAAACCAGGGGTGTCCTGCAAAGTTTAGGTCCAGCCCCAATCAGACACACCTGGGCTAGCTTATCAAGCTCTTACTAGGTTTTCTAGAAACATCCTTGCAGGTGTGTTAAGTAAAGTTGGAGCTAAAATCTGCAGGACAGCGGCCCTCCAGGACCGAGTTTGGACATGCCTGGCCTAAACAATCTACTAGATTTAAATGTTTTGAGAAGATATTAGAGATAAACAAGGATTTTACATTTATTTGTCAGGCAAAGATTTTCCATTCCAATTCACATAATTAAACAAAATTCAGATTGAACAACATCAATTACCCAAAGATTCATTCAAGAGTTAGAGATTAATACCTGACTGTGTAGAAGTACGTTGCAGCATGCAAGCCTTGATTCAGAGCATAGAGACTCAACACTGCAACGGGGTCACCTGGCTACAGAATCCCCCAGAGACTTCTGCACCGTTCCCTTAAATACTCAAATCACCATAAATTTAAGACAATAAAAGCTTCGCCAAGACTCTTGCCTGGTCATGAGTTGATGTGAAGACCATTTTACCTGGAGTGGAGCATCTGGCAAATGGCCCGTTTCCACTGAGTGGTACAGGTCACCTTTATCAGGCTTGCGTTTCCACTGCTAAAGGGTACTCTTTTAGTGGGTGTGGTGTACAACAGAAAGTTTCAGTCGACGTCATTCTCGCTCGAGGAAATGTTTACAGTAAAGCTGTTTGTGTCGTTCACATATATGAGAAGCACTTCTCACAAGACAGAAGCTTTATTATACACATAAATACTGCGGTATAAATGTTCATTACTAGCCTTTCTATGAATATGATCTGATTATAACTGCAGATCAATGATGCGAAATAGCCTACTGTCTGCGATTATATAAAATAAATAAATAAATGCTACACATATGAACACATTCAGCCCCTTACAGTCTCTGATATGTTATCAATTACAGAAAACAACACACAGCATACATTTATGCCTTAGTTAGGTTTAAAAACAACACGAAATATAGCCCACAGTCAGTGCAGACCTCTCATCTGTGTCTTTAATCTTCACCAGCACATGTAGCCTCTTGTTAGAAAGCAATTCCGTCATTCCGAGTTCATAATAGTCCAGAAGGTGATGATGATAATGGTTAAACGCAGCAGTTTCTTCATGTTTGCTGAAAAAATAATTTGCTGCTTTGATTTTTCTGGCTTCTCCTTTGTTTTTGTACGCGTCACTCTCGCGTTTGTCAGTTTCTGAAAGGATCGGGTTTCAAAAGCACGTCAATAATCAAGCGCACGTTATCATCAGCTCAAGAAGTTTGTTATTTTAAATATAGACGCGCACACGAGCGCAAGTGACAAAGCAGAACCGCTCATGTTTCAGACGAGCTTTTAAATAACTATGGGGCACAGGAGAGAATCTGCTCTTCTACTTGGCTTTGTGGCTGTTCATCAAGTCGATGAAAATGTTTGTTTGAGCTCGGGTTGACCATGGCTCGTTATTATGTGAATATATTATTTCAGTGTAATGTTTCGGCTTTTAAACATGGCGCTTCCTTTGCTTTCATTCTGGCTTGTTGCGCGAGCGAATGACGTATCTCTGTAAGATAATCAGTGGTACACTAGCTCCACCTTTTGGTACCCTTGGTACCCTTTGCAAAGGGTGACCAAAAAATGGTACGGTTTGGTTTAGTTCGGTACACTTTTAGACAGTGGCAACGGCCATAGAAGCGTACCGAACCGTTCTGTACCGTAGCACTCAGTGGAAACGGGCCAAAAGATCTTATCAAAGTCGAACCCAAATCAACAGATATAAGGGAGGTTGTAAAATATTACAGTTAAATTAAGACCACTTTACCAATCATACAGAGACATTTAAAATGACACCAAACATTAATATAAAGCCACAAGATACACCATATTAATGGACATTGGACATTCTGTGTGGAATGTGACTGAGCTACTCTGGTGAAGAAGGTAAAGTCCAGGGCAAATAGGGTGGCTCAGGATGCATGATCAAAACAACCTGAACAACTGGTTTCCTAGCTGATCTTCTTCTCAGATTAGAAAGTTTATTGTTTTAGTGCCTGACCATTTCTCTATAACAATTCTCAGGTTTTAATATTATGGAGAGATATAGCCATCCTTACATGTGTGTGTGTGTGTGTGTGCGCGAGCATTGAAGAGTCGCTGAGCTAACAGCTGACAGGTCAGGAGCACACACACACTGTATTTCTGACGGCAGACACGTGAACCAGGAGAATGTTTTTCTCTCGCGCTTGAACCACATGTGACGTATTATAACGGTTTTAACACAAAGTTGTGTGTCACAAAAACACTCCGTAATCTACTCAAAACACAATTGAAAACCATTTTCGGATCGCAAATTACCTGTTGTAAACACTGTAAATGGAAATTCTAAACATTCTACCGGAAGACGCTGGTCGATATGGCGCCCTTCATGCAGCAGCCAAGAAAAGGTCTATATATGAATGCTGAATGCTGTCATGTTTATGTAAGCATGCGCATCATTGTAGGGAGAGATTCTTGTCTTGGGACCACATACTTCCTTCCTGTACGCTGTTTCATGACTTCCTGTTATCAGTCCATTAACTTGTCATATAATCAGCAAATTTAACCACACTGGTGTTATTTTGCGAGGGCACACAGTCTTGCGAGAAGAGTGTGTAAAACACCTACAGCAATGGACCCTTCACAGGCAGTTTGATTGACAGGCAATCTGACCAATCATAATGCCAATACTCTATCCCCCATCACTTTCTCCTACAAGAGTCAGACTAACCATGCATAGTAGAGTTACGTTGGCGATTAAGATTAAAAACGGTGAAAATCTACACTTATAGTACTTACACTGCAGTCAACAGCTTCCAAAGGATGGGTGTATGTGTTTAATCTTTTCCTGATACTTAGAGAAGAGTATGAAATGGATATGTTTGTGTAGAACAGCCTCACCATTGGCTGTCAATCAACAGTGCTGTAACTTGCTAAACGGATGATTCAAAATCTGAGGACTCAATGAACAAATCTTTTCTGTCTTCAGAACGGGACAGTCGGCATTCATTTGGGAATCAGTTTGTAATGTTTTAATTAATACGAATTTCTCATCATTACAATTGTAGGCTATAGCTTCAGGCTTTATTTTGTTTTAATATATGCTCATATCCTGAATATATCCCTCATATGCATATTGCAGGATTCCATGTCTGCTTTTGTCTTAAATCAGTATGTAATTTGTAATTTCCCTGAGGATTGCGCAAATTGATAAGGGTGCGCATGGATGATACTGAAATCTTGAAGGACAGCAAGAATTGGGAGTGGAGTTTGGGGTTTGGGTAACATTTTACTGACTACCTACAAAGCTCTGAACGGCTTAGCTCCCCAGTATTTCAGGGAGCTCCTGGTGTATTATAGCCCATCACGTCCTCTACGCTCAATTAATTCTGGACAATTGATTATTTCCAGAATATCAAAATCAACTGTAGGCGGTATCTTTCTCTTATCTGGCACCTAAACTCTGGAACAGCCTTCCTAGCACAGTTCGGGAAGCAGACACACTCTGTCAGTTTAAAACTAGATTAAAGACACATCTCTTTGCATTAGCATACACATAGACTGCAGCTCTGCACAAGATGTCTGACCATAGGAGAAATGGTCGTGCCCAACTGAGCCAGGTTTCTATCAAGGTTTTTTAATTCTTCACTTTCGCCAATTGGTGAAGTTTTTTCCTCGCCGCTGTCGCCACTGGCTTGCATGGTTCGGGACTTGTAGGGCTGCGCATCGATGGATTACTCTTCAGTGTTTGGACAGCAGTGAATATTAAACCATGCTGAATTGAACTAAACTGAACTTCAACAGAAAAAACTGTACTGACACCGTTTCAATTTTTTATAATGCACGTGAAGCTGCTTTGACACAATCTACATTGTAAAAGCGCTATACAAATAAAGATGAATTGAATTGAACGGTCTACTGTCCAGATGTATAAATTGTCAAATTGTCCTATGAATCAGACAGCATAAGGTCGGCTTGATGGAAAATTTCCCCACCATTAACCCTCAGGTTGACTTACAGATCACAAATGACCCAGTCACATTTTTTATCTTTTTCTAAAATTTCTTCAACATTAGACAATAAATGACTTTATATTTTCATGAAGATAAGGTTGTCCATCGGCCCAGCTATAAAACCATTTTGACACCATAAAACTTCTGGCACACACATGCACACTGCAACACACACCTAAACACAACAACCTATAAACAAAATCTATACCATTAAAGGGCCACGAAACCCCCCAGTCTCAGCGTGGTGTTTTCACACCTCTAGTTTGGAAAAGCTCAGTAAAGTGGGCGTGTCCTGCTCTGTTTAGGTAGGAGTGTCGGGAAGGGAAAGAGGGAAGGTTTTGCATAAAAATGGAAGTTTCCATATGTGCACGCGCTCCTTTTCACACAGACTGTGTATACATGGACATCAGTAATCGAATTATTTGCCAAATTATTAATTTGTTGACTTTTAACGGCACTTTCTCTTTATTTTTGGATTCGCGTGATGGGCGGGGCTTCTGTTTATGGCTTGGTGACTGTAGATTTATTGCTAAATGGCTAACAGTTATAGAGAGAATAACTGTTTTATGTGCTTTATGAAGGCTGATATTCCACTGATTGTCTACTGATGAAGGCTGATAGTCCATTAGATTATTTCAGAGGTGCACCAGCTCTGTGAGCTCATAAACTCCTCCAGAAACTGTACCTGGATGATGGAAGCGTTCAGCGGTGCTTCTGACTGAGCCCAGTTTTCCCTCAGGATACCAACAACAGGCATCCACTCTCCACGCTGGTATATACGCAAGGATCTCATCGGCGTGACGCAGCTTCAAAAATTCGTTCCAAACCGGAAGAACGAATTTGCTCGAAATAACGCAAAAACAAGCAATTTTCACTTTTTAGTCAATTATATGTGTCCTAATAGTGTTTATAGCAGCGTGGGACACATATATGACTGTCAACAGCTCAAAAAATGTGTTTTGGTGTTTCATGGCCCTTTAAGAGCAGAGTTCTCAAACTTGGTCCTGGAGGTCCAGTGTCCTGCTTGCAGGGGTGTTTCTAGAAAGCCTAGTAAGAGCTTGAGTAGCTAGCCCAGGTGTGTCTGATTGGGGTTGAAGCTAAAATCTGCAGGACAGTGTACCTCCAGGACTGAGATTGTGATCCCTTGATTTAGGCCGGTGTCCTGCAGAATTTAGCCCCAACCCTAATCAAACACACCTGAACAAGCTAATCAAGGTCTTACTAGCTATACTTGAAACATTCAGATAGTTTGAGTTGGGGCAAGTTGGAGCTAAACCCTGCAGGGACACCGGCCCTCCTGGACCGAGATTGGTGAACCCTGATTTAGAGTTTATACGCTTATTTCACGCAGCTGCCATTTTAAAACACGAAGGCAAGGCTGCGGTGGGAAGACACCTAGAAGTATAGAATCACACCCTGTAGCACACCCTCATGTTGTCTGTAATAGTGTTGTCTTGGTACTTAAGTTTAAAAAACATCCATTTCCCACTATCATTTAAGCGCCGCTGAGCGAGTTCTTAAACAATGCTGATTCACCAGTGCTCAACAGAAATGACTGAAATTAGCAGAGAAGGTCTTCAGTTCATTACTCTTGACCGAGTCCAAACACAGATACATGGACACTGGAGCATTTAAAGCTTCAAAGATCAGTCGATTGCTCGTCTGTGTTTGCACTCGGTAAACAACTGTGTTTGGGAAAGATAACGTTAGCTAACTACTGCCATTTCCCATAGCTTAGCTTGAAATGAGGTTTGATCCCTCTGAATTTTCACTGTCCATTCAGAACAGACCTTCGGGTCACTGGGAAGACGGTGAAATTATAAATTTGTGTCACTTTGTCTTCACTGATAAGATATATAGCCAGGTACTAAACACTCCTGTGTGACTCAGGCGATACTTCCAGGTTTCATCCCACCCCATCCCTGATTTTGCTTTTTAAGTGGCGGCCACGTGAAATTAGTCTATAGTCTAAAGTCGTTATCAAGTGAGCCAGAACTACACTGGTTCCCACTTAACTGTGTGTTAGGGAATGCTTAATTTAGTGTGAATATATTGCGTAGGAGACATCAACTGCTGCTAATGACAGGTCTATAAAATAATTCCTGTCTTCTTTATTTGTATGACTGTAATTTTCATTGTCAATATATTATAAATCAAATATTAATATTTCTTTCTTTCTGTTTTCTTTTAGTGAACAATGGCTAACTTAACAGACTGCCCCTCAATCGATGACTTCCGTAACCAAGTCTATTCTACAGTATACTCTATCATCACTGTTTTTGGACTGATGGGTAATGGCTTTGCACTGTATGTGCTCCTTCGTACCTACCGTCAGACTTCAGCCTTCCACATTTACATGCTCAACTTGGGTGTTTCAGACCTGCTGTGTGTCAGCACTCTGCCCCTGAGGGTGCTCTACTACATCAACAAAGGGCAGTGGAACCTGGGAGACTTCCTCTGCCGGCTGAGTTCCTATGCACTCTACGTGAACCTCTACTGCAGTGTCTTCTTCATGATGGCTATGAGTTTTACCCGCTTCCTAGCAATCGTATTCCCAGTACAAAATCTGAGGCTAGCCACCGAGAGGAAGGCATGGATAGTTTGTGTGTGCATTTGGATCTTCATCTGTATGACCAGTTCACCTTTTCTGCTCTCAGGTGAGCATACTGACCCATTGACAAACAAAACCAAGTGTTTTGAACCACCGGAAAAGCCAGGGAGCCTGGATAAACTGATCATGCTCAATTACTTTTCCCTGGTAGTGGGCTTTATCATCCCCTTCCTGGTCATCTTGCTGTGCTATGCTGGCATCTTGCGCACTCTACTTAGGAACACTAATGGTGCGAACAAACAGCGTTACACTCGTAACAAGGCCATTCGATTGATCATTGTGGTGATGCTGGCTTTCTTGATCAGTTTTATGCCCTATCATATCCAACGCACACTGCATCTCCACTTCAAAAGCCGCAAAAGTGCAACCTGTGAGGAAGTCATTTATATGCAGAAGTCTGTGGTCATCACCCTTTGCTTGGCTGCTGCCAACTCGTGCTTCGACCCGATGCTCTACTTTTTCTCTGGAGAGAACTTTCGACATCGTCTATCAACCTTTCGCAGGGCTTCTGGAAACGCCATTTCAGTCCACAAGGGCCGTCAACCTCTCCAAAGCTCCCCGCCTGCGGAGGACAGTGAACTGCAGAGCTGTAACGGTTCAAACACACATGGGTAGATGAAATGAAAATGGGCTAGATTAGACACCAAAGTAGCAAAGAATTCTGGCCCAGATTTGGCATAATGCTGGCACAGCAGGCAATCATCCGGCACTGACATATAGCACGTGGGCCAAACATGGCCCGGGTTTGGCAGAGGTGGCACCGTCTTTAAGACGGCACACAAGATTTGGGCCAGATGCAGAATGTAGTATTTGGCCCAAAATTGACATGTGGGCCAGGTAAGTTTGACTTGTCTTAACCCACATTTAAAATACATTCAAATAATTTTTGAGTAAAGTAAAATAGTTCTACCAATTAGGTCGCTTTGAGAAAAAGCAAGCCCATAGTGTGCCTAAAGCGCAATGCTTCATGGGTTTATCAGTTTCATTGCAATCGTGACACACCAACCTATCTGGCCCATTTCAGGCCCAGTTATGAGTTATTAACTTGGATGAGACTTGACCCATATATGGTCCATGTTTGGCCCTTGTCTGGAAGCCAAATTTAGTGCAGTCATGTACCGTTATTCACTGTGGCATGTGGGCCAAGCAAAACCTGATTATGTGGGCCAGAGAAATTTTGCTATGTGGCCATAAAGACATTGAGCTTATTCTTCAGAGCAGTTTTAAGAAGAAGAAGGTGAAGAAGGAAAACAATGAAGAAAATCCTATTTACTCCATTTCAGTATTCCTAAAAACTACTCCACAGATTTTGTGCATGACTTGGATGAAGGATGGGTATCTACTATATTAACTAACTATATATAAACTGACTCCGGTCTATACATATGTGTTTCCAATATGTAAAACATGTTCTTATGACAGCTTTTTGAGATATATTAATATTTATATATTGTAACTTTATGTAAATACTGTATCTTGAAAATAAATGACCTTTATTACATTCTCATCTGAAAGTGACTTCGAAAGAGGCATAAAAGAAAGGAACAAAAGCAATTTATCAGGGAGCCAACCATGTTCGTTAAATACAATGCTGTTTTTTATAAATATATTAGTAATCGACCTTTTGTGTGTGTAAATGTGCTAGTATGTTGCCATTAAAACATTTTATAATGTATTTTTAATAGTGATAACAGAACCTCCATACGTAAGTGGTTGTTTTGGATTATCCGAAGTGTTGATGTAAATTATTTAACATATATTATATAAAACCATTGGATTCTGCATACATGATGTTCATTCATTTATTTTCCTTTGGCTTAGTCCCTTATTTATCAGGGGGTCGCCACAGTGGAACGAACCAACCATACAAGATGTGTTCTTAATATGTTGTTATATCAGAATTTTGAAATGTATTCATGTACATTTATATCATAATGTATTGTAAATAAAGTGTTATGGAAATATATTACAAATGTAACACATCAAAGTGACTCCTAACGTGACTTGGGCCATGTCTTGATGCACAACTCTGATTTACTTATTTCTGATTTTTTTTACCTGTCGATTTACACATTCTTTTAATTGTGACCCATACCCGATTCATGTGTGTACACCTTGCATACAATTTACGACGTCACGTATGCGTAAAGTGGGGTTCTTATATTCTGAGCCACGATGGATGCTTTTAGTTCTGCGAATGCTCGCCAAACTTTAAAATGATTTTGAGGCGGAGGAGGAGGGAAAAGGCCGTCATTGCAGCTTGTGCCTATGGTTTATACATGGTGTCCTCCACTGACTCATCTCCCCACAGGGCAAGAAGGCAGGTAACTTCTCCCATCGACCACTGACCACTTTCTTCCTCCATGTTTTCCCTATTTTGTTGTTTACAGTGTCGGCGTCTCCACACACGCTCTTCCTTCTACATCATTAAACAGTGGAGAAGTACCACATTGTCACAAGTTTAATGACGTACTGTACAAAACGGAATGTCTCAATAAATCCGATCTGCCTGTTTACATGATAGTCGCATTGTCACATATCCGATTTATTTCCACATATGAAGGATGCCTGAAACCGGTCTCTGAATATCCGAATGCATGTGTTTTTTTTTTTTCGTGTTTACATGGCCATAGAACAGATCCGATCTGTGACACCTATAAGCAAAAAATCGGAATTGGGTCACATTTAACTGGCAGTGTAAATGAGACCTTACAGAGAGAAACAAAAGTAAGTCAACAATATTCCCTATGCATTCCTATTACAAAGTTTTATGCTTATTTTACAACTATTTTAGGAAGAAGGGGAGAGAAGGTGTTATGGGGAATGCCTCTCACACCATTTTCTTGTACTGGCCCAATGAGGTGGTTGAGGTGAGGTGGTGACAATGTGGAGTGAGAGCCCAGGTCAGATACAAATAGCCACAGTGGCACTTTAATCTGGAGGGTCAAGGCAGAGAAAAGGAGAAGAGGAAAGTCGTGGTGGAGCCGGAGTGTCGATGGGATATATATGAGGAGCAGCTAGACTGGAGTCCTGAGATGGATGCAGATGGATGACTTACCGAGGTGGAGCTGGAGTCTAATTAAGCCGATATGATAATAGGCCATGGTGGAGATGAGGGGTATGGAGATATGTTGGAGGTGATGGGTCGATGGGAAGAGCTGGAGTCTTGGTTTCAAAGGCTGAAGGCAGAGACAGGAAATCCCTGAGGTAGCTGAAGACAGGATATCCTGAAACACATCTCAAGCACTGGATTTCACGTACTGGGGGTGAGCAGAGGGGTTTCAAGGGGTCAGAGGAGACACAGCCAGTGGACTGACTGAAGGAGACAGAGGGAAAGGGAGTGGAAGGCTGGCCTAAATTCTCTGAAAGGTGTTAAGAAGATAGGGAAACCAACTGAGAGCTGGACGGGACGAGTAGAGACAGGACCATCATCCAGTAAAGATGAAAGAGAATAGTTTGGGAAGGAAGAAGGAAGAACCAGGAAATCATCCTCTTTTAACATTAGAACTACGAAGGTGGTCATTTTGACCATTTTTAAATTATGTAACAACTGTTAAAACAAAAGAACCCCACATAACTGTAATACAGTGAACTTGCTTAAATGTATGTAGAATTTTTTTCTAACATTTTTATTTTATTCAAATCACAAACACAAAAAATTACTGATTATTTTTACCTTGAATTATTTACCATTTCAGTGTCTGCTACATATGCCCTTGCCTTTGAATATGTGTGCATCGTTTGCTAAGCAACTTTTTGATAGTAAAATCATAACTTTACTCCAGACATGTCTTTCAAAACAACATATTCAGTGTGGTGAAAAAAAAAACTTTTTCTTCTACTTACTGGCATTATTGAGTTGTGCATGGGTGGTCTAGTAACTCTTTAAACGAATTTATAACAAGAAAACAAGAACAGGCACGATAATGAGCAACATGAAATGAAACACAACATCCCAACAAGAAGTGGCTGGAGTGCCCTCTAGTGAGTCTGGTGGGCACTCCAGCTAATTCTTGTGACAAGGACAAACCATTGCAGATCACTGTGCAGTACCACCAGATATCTGTTATTTTGGAAGACTCAAATTAATTTAGGTTAATTGTTCTGTCAATATAAAGTTACTTTTTCTGTTATGGTTGTTGGTTATGCTCCACAGTCATACATCTGTAATTGCATGACACCTTTTGCATAATACCTGTTGCTGTGGGTGAAATGGAGATCTGTGTTGGATTAACCGAAGTGAGTATTCGTAAAGTGAGTATGGTTGAAGTGAGGAGTAAAAGCACACACACACACACAAACAGACACACACAAACACACAGTGAGCACACATCCGAAGCAGCAGAGGACTCTGGTAGACTGGAGGACTCTGTGGCCATGGAGGAAAATGGGGTGAGTGAATAAACCTCAATCTATCCACCTTCTATATCCATTCTATACTCATACGTGCTCACAAAGTGGCCGTAGCCAAGGAGCCAGCTCACATGGTGGTCACCACCAATCTGCCGCTAACTCACAAAATGGCTTCCCATTCCAAGTCAGCAACCTGAGTTCCACGAGTGGCCAGAGCCGCCATTTGAGTCCCATGAGTGACCACCAGAGGTGTGTGATTTCCCAGTGCCGCCAGAGCTGTGTGACTTCTCAGTGCCACCTAAGCTCCAAGAGTGGCCACTGCCACCACCAGAGCTACAGATGCTAGAGCTATCAATGCAACTGCCTGATCAGCTATTGCATCCTGATCCTGAACCCCCTAATCTGCTCATACTTCCTGGTTTGAGTTTCTAGACCCACTGTGGTTGTCTGATCCACCAGTGCTTTCTTATCCAGGGCCTTCTGACCCACTGGGGTTGTTTGACATGCCAGTGTCACCTGACACAGAGCCTCCTGACCCACTCCGGTTATCTGAACCGCCAGTTTCTCCAGACTTACTGGGGCTGTCTGACCCTCCAGTGTCTGCTGAACCAAAGCCTCCTGAACCCCTGGGGTTTTCAAACCTGCCAGTGGTTGCTAAACCAGAGCTCCACCCACCCCACAACTTCACATTCCAGGACCACCTAAGTGATCATTGAAAAGCATTTCTTGGACTTTTTACCATGTTAGAGTTAGGGTTATTTTATTGCGTTGCAATAAAATAAAGGGGACCCTTGGATTTGCTACAGCTCTGTGGCCCAATGTGCTCTTAATCCAACCCTAGTCATATAAACTGATCATTAGAAATGTTTTTTGTATTTTCTCAATAAGAGAAATGCTGCTGAATTAATTCAAGTAAAGGCACAGATATCTAAACGAAAAAATACAATCTTTAAAGGTGTGGTTCAGAGTGTATTTTTAAGGCTTGGTTGTGTTTATAAGATGTAAAGCAATGTGTGTTCATGTTTCATTTGTAAAAAAAATCACGTTATTTTTTAAATATATCTTACTTTAATTATTTATAGCTCAGCTAACATGAAAACGACATATTTCCTAGTTTCTCCCAAAGCCCACCCCCAAAAGGCTCTCATTGGTCAGCAAACATAATGGCAACTTTACGCCTCTACTAGCAAACACTTGGCCTCTCCTGTGTAAATAACGTCAGTCAGTGTAACTGTAAATGACCTTTCTCAAATGCTAGCTTTATCCTTTTTAATATAATTCTCTGGAGCATAATTAAAATTAAATTGCAAGGACTTCTCTCTTTGTGTCGTGTCCTTTGGTAGCCCAAATACAGAAACAGAAGAAGCTCTGTGGTAAAGCAGCATTTGGGCAGCATTTTAGCTTTCTCTGCTAGAACACTACAGCGCCTCTGGCCACGCCCCTTCGCTGTGAGGGGTATATGCGCATAACCTGAAGGGTTTATGACATCATTAACCCAGATGTATTTTTTTTGTAGTCCCATAACTTCGTTCGCTGTAGGCTTTGCTAAGCTAACTCTGTAAAAGCCAGTGTCTCCCTTTGCATTGAACTTTGAGCGTATTACTTTCAGAGATGTTGTTTATGTTCACACAGCTACAATACACATCAACTAAAGTTTAAAATATAATAATGTAGTGGACCACCCCTTTAAAATTTGTGTGCTTTGCAATGTGACAATTATTTTTATTTGTCCATAATGTAACATAAAATAAAACGAAAAATATAATGTATCTTCATTTAAAAATGTTTAACCTAATTTAACTTTTTGTTACCCTAATGTGTTTGTGGTTTGCTTTTAAAATTATTGTGCAATTACTTATGTTTTTTTATGTTTATTTATAGTTATGTTTGTAAATTGTAACTTCTTCAAATTAATTTATTTGACTTCAGTCCTAAAGCAGCTGTCATTTGTTTAAAGGTCAGAAAAAATGAGCTGCGATAAAACTGGTATTGGTTGTAGGAAGTAGTTATCAGAGGCTGCACTGCTTTGTATGCGCTGCACTTGGGAAACACTGATGTCTTTCACTGTGTTATGAAGATTTTTGTGAGATTAATGGATTAAGCAGTGTAGGTTTGTGAGTAACCACTAGAGTGCATTGTAGAGCTTGTACTTTCAACTAAGATCACCAGTGTCCAGAAATAAATCTAATGTTTAATACAGGGGTACCCAAACCTTTTCTTATAAAGGGCCAAGACCAAACTTTACTGAGAAATGTGGGCTGGATATATACCAAACCGAATATATCACTTACACTATACTTATACTACAAAATAGTGTAGAATAGTGCATAAGTATGCGATTTGGGATGCAGCACTTGAGAACTAGAGGAGAAAAATGAGGTATGATGGGCCTTTACCATTTAGAGCTTTAAAATAAAAAAATACAATTTAATTGAACTGGACAGTAAGCTAATGAAGAGAGGCCAGAACTGAATTAATATGAAGAGTTCTCTTTGCCTTGCAGCAGAATTTTGTACCATGTCAAATATGCATGCAATATGACTGAGGGAGCCCCAACTACTGTACATTGAGGTACAGTAGTCAGTGCGATGAATCGCTAAATTACTCTCTCCAAGTCAATAATGACGTCAATCTCAAGATAATTTGTAATTGACAAAAAAAAAAAGTTCTTGAGTGAATTTGTTTGATTAGAAAAGCACATTTCAGAGGCCAGAATGATCCCAAGGTTCTTGACGTGAGGATACTGAGAAATGATTTGAAAGCTCAATGAAAGCTCATTTACACTAAGGCCCCGTTTACACTAGTGCGTTTTAGTTTTAAAACGGCGTTTTAGCAAGAAAATGATCCGCGTCCACACTCGCGTTTCCACCCAGCGTCTCAACAGATGTCCGTCTTCACTACTCCACCAGAAACGTATATCACGTGACCATTCGCGCACTCTGGGCATGCGCGTTCAAGTATAAACAGGAAGCATGCGTCTCGCTCGGCATTTGGTTATTGTTAGTCAACAAACGCTGGTTGAACGATGAACGAGATGGTAAAGAAAGAAAGAGAGGTCTTTTTGAGGACAGACGACGAGGTTAAGTTGTTATTTAAAGTAACAAATGAATATAAAACATCCATGGCTATCGAAAATACAGTGTTTACAGTGAAGGCTGGTCTGCCGTCTGCCGGTGACGTTATAGCCAAGTGCGCTTGACGAATAAGGGAAGGATACGCAATGACCCAAAGCCCCAATCACGTAGCGGATCTCAGCAGCCACGCCTCTGTTTTCAAAAATATGCGTTTCCCTCCATCCACACTGAGACGCAACAGCAGCGTTTTAGAATGAAAACGCTCTCTCCAGTGTTTCTAAAACGCTCCGTTTTCGCACCTCGAAAACTCCGGCGTAGTTTGGATGGATGGCGTAACCGTAGCAAAACTTGTGCGTTTTAAAACGAAAATGCACTAGTGTAAACGGGGCCTAACGGGTCACTTGTCCAACTGCTGGTTAACACAAACTGCTTTTCAGCCAATCACAAGGCAGCAACTCTGCATTTGGGAATGTAGACATGGTCAAAACGATCTGCTGCAGATTAAAATAAGCATAAGAATGGGGAAGAAGGGATTTAAGTGACTTCGAAGGTGACATAGTTGTTGGTGCCAGACAGGCTGGTAGTATTTCAGAAACTGCTGATCTACTAGGATTATCATGCACAACCATCTCAAGGGTTTACAGAGAATGGTCTGAAAAAGGGAAAATATCCAGTCAGCAGCAGTTCTGTGGGCGCAAATGCCTTGTTGATGCCAAAGGTCAGAGGAGAATTGCCAGACTGGTTCCAGCTGATAGGAAGACAACAGTAACTCAAATTTCCACTGGGTACAACCGACATATGCAGAAGAGCATCTCTGAACGCAAAACACATCGAACCTTGAGGCAGATGGGCTACAGCAGCAGATGACCACATAACGTGCCACTCCTGTCAGCAAGCAAAGGAAATTGAGGCTCCAATTTGCACAGGCTCACCAAAAATGGACAAAAGAACATTGGAAAAACGATGCCTGGTCAATGGGTCTTGATTTCTGCTGTGACATTTGGATGGTAGGGTCGGAATTTGTCATCAACAACATGAAAGCATGGATCCATCCTGCCTTATATCAACAAGTATTGTTGCTGACCATGTCTGTCACTTTATGAACAGTGTACATCTTCAAATGGCTACTTCCAGCAGGATAATACACAAATCATTTCAGACTGGTTTCTTAAACATGACAATGAGTTCACTGTACTCAAATGGCCTCCACAATCACCAGATCTCAATCCAATAGAGCACCTTTGGGATGTGGTGGAACGGGAGATTCACATCATGGATGTGCAGCTGACAAATCTGCAGCAACTGCGTGATGCTATCATGTCAATATGGATCAAAATCTCTGAGGGATATTTAAGTAGCTTGTTGAATCTATGCCACAAAGTATTAAGCCAGTTCTGTGGGCAAAAGGGGTCCCTAAAAAGTAGCCGGTGAGTGTATAAGAGGACTTCTCAGCTTTGGGAGACAAGAGACACAAGTTTCCATTTTTTCGTCATTAAGTTGAAGAGAACTATTGGATAACCAAGAAAAAAAGTGTACAGTGTAGGAACAACTTAAAAGGATAGTTCACCAAAAATGAATCTTTACTCAGCTGTACTTTACTCAACTCACTTGTTCAAAACATATGAGTTTCTATATTCTGTTGAACACAAAAGAAGAGCTATTGAAAATTGTTGGTAATCCATATTCTTAGAAATAAGAGAATTGCATATGTTTAAAACCACATGAGGGAGAATAAATAAGGTCAATTGTATTTTTTGGGTGAACTATCCCTTTAAGTAGATATTAAGCAGATATATTTATTTCGGGGTGAGTTTTACACCACTGATGTTAAAAATAATGTATCAGTTTGTTTTAAAAGCTAATAATAAAAGTGTAACTATATTCTTATTTTGTTCCTGGATTCTTATTAATTATCTTATGTTAACAAATAAAACCTTTTTATAAATTGCCATCATGTTTTCTTTTGTTCGCTCTACGAAAGAAAAGATTGGTTACTTTTATTTCATTCTGACTAAATAAGCACAATCACATGGTTGTCAGACCCTGCTGGCCTTTTAAAATAAAAAAGATAATCACTTGATGGAAATACAAGATTCAGTGATTGACATGATACTGTTGACTACAATACTAAAACATTATGTGTCTAAAAAAAATTATGTGTGTTAAAACATTAACATCGCAGTATTAGTGATACATTTATTTAATTAAAAAAGTAATGTAAAAGTAAACAGAATAAAGTCCCCTTCAGTGTGATTATACAGTTCTTTTCCCTAATCTAATGAAGGTTATGTGCCAAAAGGGGCTGTAACAACATTTTTAAGAGAATTAGGGCAGCTCTCGAGACCTGGACTCAAGCCTTTTTCAGTCTGGGACAATAGACCCATTGCTGCAGTCATAATAAGCATTTGGTCAAGCAAAAGGAGGATTTTCCCTGTTTTCACATAAGAGTTTCTGATACCTTACAAGCTGTTGTGCAAGTCACTGTAGACCCTGACGATACACTCCCATTGCTACTGCACTTAGCTGAAGACAAATGATTTGAAAATGTATTAATATTAAAGTTCTGTTCAAGAAAAGATCTCCTGTTCATGTTGTGTGCAGAATTTTTGGATTGTGTTCTATTTAACATTTATTATAGAATATTTAATTGTGCACATTTTCTGCATCAACATCTAATAAGAACAATCACCAATCTGAAACTCATTCAGTAATATTATTTGTTTAGAATAAGTTCACGCATCAGTATTTTCTGTAATGTAGATACTACAAATGGTAGTAGGTTCAGTTCATTCAGTTGTGTTCTTTTCTTTCTTCTGTTGAACACACAACAAGATATTTTGAAGATTTCTGCAAACCAGCAGCCATTAACAGCCTCAGTAGGAACAAAAAATACTGTGGAAGTCAATAGTTACTTCTTTCCAACATTCTTCAGAAGATATTGTGTTCAACAACGTTCTTGCTTTCTCATACACTACAGACAATTTTCTACCCAATTCACCTATACCACATCTTTGGACTGTGGGGGCAACCAGAGCACCCAGAGGAAACCCACGCAAATGCAGGGAGAACATGCAAACTCCACACAGAAACGCTGGTTCAAGCCTAGCCGAGGCTTGAATCAGCGACCTTCTGGCTGTGAGGCGACAGCACTACCTGCTGCGCCACTGCATCGCATTTATATATTAAATTTGAAGCTCAACATCTCAAAATCACTTAGAACGCAGATAGAACCTTATAATTCCAAGGTGATGATAATATCACACGAGTAACAGCGCGATATGGCTGTATGTATGTATGTGTGTATATATATATATATATATATATATATATACACACATACAGTGTGTGTGTGTGTGTGTGTGTATTTATGTGCGCCACCAGCTTTTGGCCGCTGTGTGGTGCTTTAACAATAGATTTTCAGCTTTGCCTTTCCACAATAGGAGGGTACTATATGTGTACTGTACCTCATGTGATAAGGTGTGTTCAGTTAAGTTATAATTTTGTTGGTTTGTCTTAGCAATAAATATGATTTTACACTACTGTTTTAGAAAAGATATCATTTTGAAAAGTATAGCCCTAGGCTGCAAATTAAGCAAATACAAAATTAAGTTTTTTAGCCTTTATGATGTCCTATTAAATTGCGTTGGGGTAAAGAAATGTTTCGACTCATTTGACCATCATGCGCACGAGATATGAAAACCGCGGCAAAATTAATATTAGCCGCACGTCACCTGATCGAAGTATAACTTGCTTTATTATAGGCTGTCACAAATATTTGACCAACTGCCACTACATGTAAAATACTCTTGTGCACTCAAAATAGGTTTCCTTTTGCTATTAGTGGCAGTTTTGAAATTAAATAAATGGGCATATCCACACGCAAAGTTAGCTGCATATTCATTCTCTCTTAAAAGAGTGCATTATATCCACGGATGTCTAATAATGGTAATATTAATATATATATATATGTGTGTGTGTGTGTGTGTGTGTGTGTGTTTGTGTGTATGTATGCATGCATGTATGTTAAAGATTTATTAAACCTCCACAACCCTCCACATCCAACACCCACAACACATTTTCAGTGATGTCAGTTTCCATAGCGCAAATATTTTAATACAACTGTGGTTTTAACATTTACCTTTATGACTCATTAGAGTTGTGGTTTGCTACATTCTGTTTACCATGAGATATAGTAATTATAGCAACTGCAGTGCCCACTGGCATACTTGGCATGCTTAGTAAAAACACTTGACTATTAATGACAGTCAAAAAGTCACAAAGAACTGTTAATAATCAATCATTTTCATGTTGTCCCAATCCCCTGAGACCATTCGTTCATCTTTAAAACTCACCTTAAGTTATTTTGGATGAAATCTGAGAGCTCCCTCCTCCTCCACCCTGGATTACAGTTGAACCACTGAAGTTGCATTGAATGTTTTTGGTTCCTTTTCTGGTCTTTGAATATCTCTGGACTGTTGCTATCTATAAAGAACTAGGGAGCTTTCAGATTTCATCCAAAACATCTTAGTTTGTGTTCTAAAGATGAATGAAGGTCTTAAGGGACTGGAAAGACCTGAGGTTGAGTAATTAACAGAATTTTCATATTTGGGTGAACTAATCCGTTAAGAAATGTTTAAAAAAATTTCCCTTCAGGGATATCCTTAAGTCAAATTACTTAAGGGCTTTTATTCAATCTGAGCCACGGATGAAAACACTACATATGTGGTGTGTGATAGTTACATGCACATTCTTTATAACTTCTTGCGATGGAATACCTGATAATTATACCCCTCTCTTGTTAAGATTTTAGGAAGATCATCCTGAAATTATGGTGTCTGGAAGCTTTTGAGACTTATGTTTTAAGCATGGTCAATTTGACTACATTACATCATGCTTCAGACATTTGGAACTGGATAACTATTGTAAGGCTGGTCTTTTTAACTACAGCGGTTCTGAACTGTAGTTCTGCCGAATGACTAAAAGTTATCAGTATTATGGTAAAAAGCTGTACATTCTAGTCAAAACCATCCTTCTGCAAACTTATACCAAAAACGGAAATAAGGGCAGTATTAATAGCTTTAAATGTGGGAGAGCGTTGCTGTTGTGGGAGAATGTTGATGTTAAATCAAAAGTAATTCACAAATACTTGAAAATGAGATGATTTAATGACAATAATTCTCCACGGTTACCACTGAATTAGTTACAAATAACTGTATGAAACAATAAAACATGAAATGATATAAACATATGATAATAATTGTACCCAGCTTAAATGTAGATCAAAAGTTACCTGAGAGAGAGAGAAAGAGAGAGAGAGAGGGGGGGACGGAGAGAGATAGAGAGCCAGAGCAGGAGACCAGAGAAGGCCAGCGCCGGAGAAGAAAGAGACAGAGCTGAGTTTACCCACCTATTTTGTACCTTTCTTGACCATGTGACCAAAGCCTATATACTGAGACATTCAAACTGACCAATTAACATGTGACTACATCATCAAACCCCACAGTCCACAAAGCAGTTCCTGATTTCATCAGGAGTTTGTGTGAGCCCTCTTTGGTGAAAAACACATGTTCTGCCATATAAGCAAATGCATATAATAATTTTCATCCCTACAATTCCTCCCCTGGCACCGTTGTGACACATAAAGAGGCAAAAGGTGACATTAATGATGAAAATATGCTTTCTGTTGTTTGCTGTTGTCATCTTCCGACTTGTTGCAGGCATAATGTTGGTCAATCTTTGTTGTTCCTCAGCCCTCTGTGAGAGGTAGTATTGGCAGGGTTCATATGCAAATGGTCCTCCATACCCCTACAAGATAGGTGCTGATGAATGCAAAGAATCCCTGCTCTTCTTTTGAAGTCGATCCCGAGGCGTGAACCTTCTTTGCATAGATCCTGTATTTCAAAACAGCAACTTGCACAACAAGCAGAAAAAGCAAACACATGGCATTTGTAACCGATTAAAGGATTGATGTGGTCAGTTTGAGTTAATCTCAAGCAAAATGTTCTTAAATAAAATATGGTCAAGATGAAGGCAAAATAGGTGGGTAAACTCAGCTCTGTCTCTTTCTTCTCTGGCGCTGGCCTTCTCTGGTCTCCTGCTCTGGCTCTCTATCTCTCTCCCTCTCTCTCTCCCTTTCTCTCTCTCTCTCAGGTAACTTTAATTTACATTTAAGCTGGGTACAATTATTATCATATGTTTATATCATTTCATGTTTTATTGTTTCATACAGTTATTTGTAACTAATTCAGTGAAAACCGTAGAGAATTATTGTCATTAAATCATCTCATTTTCAAGTATTTGTCAATTACTTTTGATTTAACATCAACATTTAATGGCTCCATATTGCAATACAATATAATCACATAATAGCAACGCTCTCCCACATTTAAAGCTATTAATACTGCCCTTATTTCTGTTTTTGGTATACGTTTGCAGAAGGACCAGCCTTACACTATTTAAATGCTTTTGAGAGGACTGCAACTTCCTGGGGTTGTTGCAATCCTTTCAAAAGCATTGAAATAATAATTCAGTTCCAGTCCACCTAAGCAACAATTTTTCTTACACTAAATGTTTCACAAAAAAGGACTCACACTAGACACAACTGCATTGGGCAGAGCTTGAATGTAGCTGCCCCCTTCCCTATCTACCTCTAGCCTGCATTCACTTTAGAGTTTAAAATTCTGTATATTTACATGACTTTTTGTTTTTGAGAAAATGATCACCAATAGACACTAATTTTTCATTTATGCTGTACAGCTATTTTCACATAACCCTTTGACATACATGATCACTCCAGTGTGACTTTTCAAACATTTCAGACAATTAAAAACACGTCACAAAACAACATTTGTGGTTTAAAAAAAATGCACACTAATGTCTACAGAAGCTGTAATAATAACACATAATACGCTTAATATGATGATGTGTTTTATTCACATCATATACACACGGTTTAGGTAACTTGAATGCTTACTATATTCTTCTCCCAGTTTAATAGCCTAGCTGTTTAAAGACTAGCATGTCCATGCAAATCACCCATCATAGACTAACAAATGTGATCATTAAATAGATGTTTAAACAAGGGCTTCCCAACCAAGGTAGGGTATGAATTTGCCGTCAACAGCCTAAAAGCTTGGATCCATCCTGCCTTGTATCAACAGTTCAGGCTGGTGGTGATGTAATGGTATGGGGGATATTTTCTTGGCACACTTTGGGCCCATTAGTGCCAATTGAGTAGTGTCAACACTACAACATACAAATCTGCAGCAACTGCTTCATGCTATCATGTCAATATGGACCAAAATCTCTGAGAAATATTTACAGTACCTTGTTGAATCTATGCCATAAGGGATTAAGGCAGTTCTGAAGGCAAAAGGGTGTCCAACTCGTTACTATTAAAGTGTACCTAATAAAGTGGCCGGTGAGTGTATTTTGTTGATCCTGTAACATCATCCCTGTCTGACCATAAAATTAACCTAATCCCAAGCCCCCAACTAATCCTATCTATAAGTTATTCCTAAAACACCAAAGTGTAAACTGTCCTTCGAATCTGATTAAGATGATCGAATCAACTAAGATGTCGTTCCAGGTAAAATCAGGTTCTGTGGGCAAGAACCATGGAATTGCACTCCCTCCAAGAAGGCTCAACCTAGCTCTGTAACTAACCCAACCGCAGATAAAAGGCAGAGGCTTTGGTGGTGGAAACTGAAAGGCAACTGGAACTAGAGGAGAGAACCAAGGTGGCAACTATGGTGAGAGACTTGAGGCTGATCAACAAAGACAAGGAAGACTTAGAACAGGCTAACCAAGGAGATTTTGTGTTGGAAGAGATCAAAAATGTCTTAGAATGTTATAAAATTGTTGCTCACCCTCAGGCAGGGTCTGCAGGCAGGTCCTCTCTTCATGCTCTCCAATAGAATTCCCAGACTGATGCACAACGTTGCCAGGTCATTAACTGGTCTGACACATGTTGATGCTTTGGCTCTGGTGCAATAGCAGATGATAAACAATTATAAAAGGTGATGGTAATCTTTATTTTTATATTCTCTTTATTTTCTTTGTTCTACTTACCTGATTGAAATTTGTTTCTTGCAGGCATCAATGCGAAAATTCCACTCTGTCAGACTCAGGCAGGTGCTTTGACAAACTAGTCAAGAAATGAGTACTGGTGTATTTGCAACAAAGGTCATATGGAAAGTAAGCTGCTGTTGCAACTGAGAAGTCAGTTAAAACAGCAGCAGCTCCCTGCAATTGGCCAAATGATGATTCTCATTCCTGTTCTGGTTTAAGATCGGGAACCTCAGCCAACCTCTGACAAGGGCCAGGATTTTCAGGACACAATATTACTCCTTCCTCCTTCAGCCTGTTTTGCAGCTTTGGAATGTCTTACAAAAACTGTTTATAGTAGGGTTGCATTATATATAATTTCAGCATCTATATTACAATGTCAAAATCAATAGTAGTCACAGCAGGATCTGCGATGTCAGTTCAGTTTAAGTTCAGTTTTAGTTTATTCAGCCCTTAGGAAATTTGAGTAGGGTTATTACTCACCAAGAACCACATTATAGAGTTAATGTAAAGCTTACCCTGAACAGAGTGTATAAAAATTACCTAAATTAGGAATTACGTTGATAGATTAGTGAATAAAAAAAAATATTTAAAATTTGTAGTTATAACAACAGTTATCTATATTTTTATATGATGAAGACTATAGAGTTATTTATTCACTTTTGATGAGGGAGGGGACGTGAGGCTCACTGCTGTGAAACTTTGAGCTGGAAGATCCATCACCTGTCATGAGGAGATGAAGTAGTACAAAGTTGTCAACGAGAGTGCTGCCAGTGTTGTTGCCAGGTACCATGAGTAAGGGTCTCTCAGATGGTTAAGGACCATCTTCTTCCACTCCTTTCCATCACCTGTTTTAATATTTCAGTTCCTAACCCTCTCCCCTATGCTTGGCCTATAGCCTCTCCCTTCAGTTCTAGCATGAGGCTGCTTATGCTTGTGACACAGGACCCAAAGTCCACTATTCCCCCTCCTTCCCCATGTCAAAAACTATATCCCAGCCCACAACTTCTCCTGCTAATGGTGCAAGTCCCAGCACCTATTTCTTCTATAGGTGCCCATTCCGGATGCTAATAGCAGTGTGAAGCTGCCTCTGCCTCTGCTGATGACCCTAGACCATAGGTCCAGTGATCACTTCACATTCTTCCTATCCTTAGGCTTTCACCTCAAGAGGCATCCCAAGCACGAGCATCCCTCTGCAATGACTCCGGTGGCTACTTTTCCTCCATCACCTTCATATTTTTGCACATTTTGCCTACCCCAGTTGCCAATACAGGTAATACAACTGAATCTTTTGAAATTGTTTGCATCTCTAGTAAGAAATTATCCACAAAAAACTTACTTTTTAACATACCTGATATCATGTCTGACTCAAAATGAACAATTTTCCTGAGTTATTTAGTTACTAGAAGAGTACACCGAGTCATTAGCTGTGAATAAAGAAGTGATGATGATGAGCGTGAGCCGAGCAGCAGATACGTACACGCCCAATGATGGAGCGGCTTTCACTCGAATCAAGATTCACTCTTGTGGTTTTTGAATCTTGTTCTTGGGTACATTCGGTTGCAACATTTTACAAATCAGCAGTAAAGAATAAGGAAATGGTTTCCTTCGGATGCCTCTGATTTGAGAACAGGTGAACCTATAATACTGTACATGTGTGATTTAGCTGGCAATGAACCAAACACAAACGATACATGACAGCCTGCTGTGACTGACACAGCAGCACATTACCATCAGAACCAAACTTGGTCAACTGATTATTGCTGCAGCACAGGTAAACCATGGGCTTAAATGAGAGGATCTGGCAAAACATAAGTTTAATTCATAACAGAAAACTGTAATGGAATTTAAATAGGAAGCGAATCATGCTTCATTTGGGTTGCAAAACTTAATTGAAAGACAACATTCATGGTGTGATCATGATCTTGAGTTCATGATTATGGTGATGTTTTAATTGACTAAAGTTATGATTGCTGACTTTTTAACATGGGCCATTTTTTTAGTGCAAAAAAAAAAAAAAAACAGTGATCTGCTTTTTAAAAACAGACTGTCCAAAAGAACTTAATTCACTTAATAGGGGAGCGTTCTGAGGCCAGACTAGACACTTGTTCAGACCTGTTTTACTTCTCTTCTGACTAATAATAACATGAGTTAAAGTGTTTTTCCTCTCTCCAGACAACATGCCAAATTTGCCTAATTTTGTCAAATATCTGCAAGTCTGAACTCGTAAAAAAATGTAAATGAAAAGTGAATTTAATGAAAGTGAAACAGATTGTGAAGAGCCAATGACTCAGCAAAAATGACTGCTTGTTCTGTCTCTTTATTTAAATTCTTTATGTGCCACATAGATTTGCCTTAGGAGGCGAGTTAAAACCTCCGTTAACATAAATGTCTTCTTCAGCCATATTTTCATAGTCATGCAACAGAATATAATATTTAAATTAGTTAAAGGTGCAATAGGAGATCTTGAAAAATCTGCCTGCAAGCCAACACACCAACCTGCCAATCACCATCAAAAGACACACCTTCTGAATGCATGAACAAGTACTTGACTACATTACCTAACATTTACTAGAGTGAAAACTTTATAGTTCAGTTACCAATGTTGGGCAAGCTACTTGGAAAATGTAGTGAGCTAAGCTATTAGTTACTCTACTTCAAATGTAGCTAATGTAGCAAATGTAACACTAAAAGTCACCGCCTGGTAAATGAAGTAAGCTAAGCTTAAAATTACATGGCATAGCTACATCTATGATTATTAAAAAAAAAATTATTCATTCATTTAAAAAAAAAAAAAAAGCAACTTCAGTTCAAATCAGTTTTGTCTTGAGGCTGATTTATACTTCTGATTTATGTTTATACGTCAAATGCCTGTGCGCAGTTGCATCCCCTCGCTGTGGCTGTTGCCAACGCGCACCTCTCAAAAAATTTAACTACTGTACATGCCACAACAATGCGTAGCGCAAGCTCTGTGATTGGTCGGCTTGGTAGCAACGACGAGTGTGGGTGGGGATAAGAGCCATGAGAACCCGTTGGAGTGAGTGTTTACAAGTGTTGAAGCCCATGAAGGAGCTCCAAGTACAAACGGTTGCTTTGTGTTCACCTTATTATTCAAGTTGTTGCAAGTTCGCCGATTCACACCTCAGAATGAGCAAGCTTCAGCTACTTGTACATTAACACAGCAACAAAAACAGCGCACACAAGTATAAATGCACAGCTAGGTGTTTAAGCACATTTAAAATACTAAAATATATAGCAAAGTGTGTGTGTGTGTGTGTGTGTGTGTGTGTGTGTGTGTGTGTACACGCACTCGTGTCTGTATCCAGAAGTATCGCTGTAACCGCCGAGAGGAGAGGAAAAGTCACACCAGCAGGTCAGATGGGCCAGAGAGAGAGAAAAGGAGTACTTTCATTTTCTCAATCGCAGTGAAATAGGTACTTCTGCTATAAGCATCAGTCAAAGACTGTCCAGCAAACACACACACTGTGAAATTGAGCACAGTTTCTGAGTTTAAGTAATTGGAGCGTTGTAAATACTCGCTCTCGCCTCCCTCGCCATAGTAAGCTACGGAGACATAGCGCACATGAGATAAATGACATCAGTACATAACCAGTTATGATCTATTACTGAACCGATACTGAATTGTCCATGTCTGCATCGCGGTGCACCGAAGAAACAATTAATTTTGACACCCCTACTATATACTGTATATATAGTAGTATTGCAACTATAAAAGTACCACAGAAATTGAATTAAATTACTTTATAGTATTGTTCAAAAACACTAAAGTATTTTAAATATTTTAAATACTGTATGTACATTAATCTACTATATATATTTTTTTCATGTAAGTGCACTTGGCCACATTTGCATAACAAACGGTGAATAAATTTAAAACCAGTTCAATTCTAATAAAAAGCACAGCAAAAGACTTAACTTTAAGATATGAACTTCAAGGTATGGTCCTGCTTCAGAAATAATTTCTCTACAGTAATCTTTCCATCAAGCAAGTTTCTGGTGTCAGCCCAATGATTGATTGGCGACGTCACAGACCAGAGTGAGAGGTGGCAGTAACGGACCAAAAAGTTTGTTTTCAACCACTGTAAAACACGAAGAAGAAGAAGAAATTGCCATTTTTGCTAATATGAATTTACTTTCATCAGCTAGACACTGGCAGATCTGTGATGATGGCTAAATATAGTAGCTTTGCTACTACTCTACTTGCCTTGCTACTGAAAAGCTATTTGGATTTAGAACGTAGTGAAGCTACCGCCACGCTACTGAGAAACTTGGCTAAGCTTGATGGGTGACGCTGCTGCTCAACACTGCCAATTACATAATCAAATTTACAAAATCAAAAAAGAAGGTAGGTTGTAAATGCTTTCCTTCCATTCATTGTCATCTGTAAACGTGCCAATGACAGTGTTCGGACCGAATTTTTTGATTGGACACATTTTTCTTGGTATATCTTTCACAGAATGTTAGCTTACATATAAATACATATGGATGATTTCATTTAAGAATTACCGTCAGGATATAAAGAGACATTCAGCAATAATAGCAAAAAAATGTCTCTGAAGATAATCACCTAATGCACCTTTAAACTATTGAAATCTTTATGGAATGCAACTTGAACAATAGCATAACATTTCACCATTTTAACAAATATTTCTAGGGAACTCCTTTTCCTCTAAGGTTTGTTACAGCCATCGCTACACAAGAATGGAAGTGTAAGGTATGAATTCTGCTGGTGTATATCTTTTAACAACAATGAAAATAACATCACACTATTAATGCAATACAAACACGTTTTAATGATGTGATTAAAACACAATCAATTTCCCAAAATTAATAAAATCTTGAGATTGCAAGTAATATTTTGCAATAATTCAAATTGCTTTTTAAAAAGTAAACATTTAAATTTAAAATCTAGTTTTACGCTACAGTGTATACAAATGTATACCGTGCTATTTTGATTGAACAAAGTTCCAAAGTATATTTTATTATGGAATCCAAAGATGTTTTCAACAAAATAATGTCTTCAAAGTTTGTAATCGATGTTGTCTGCTTCAACCAATGGAACATCTGGTCAACACTATTTGAGTTAATCTACACTTATAGAGATTAAAAAGTGCTTCTGCTTAAATTGAGCTCTAGAGCTATTACATTATGAGCTGAAAAACACCATGTTTAAGAATAGGATTACAATATGAACCTATATTTTGTTTATAGTGTTAAATAAATGCATGTATTGTCAGTTACTATCATAGAATTATCATTTAACTTGTTACCTTTTTTTGCAAATGGCAATCAGAGAGTGACATTTTCAATAAACATTCACCATTCACACACTGATCTGTTACAGAAAAACTACAGAAGGTGCTTTAACTGGTTATACTCATTGATTAAATAAAGTATCAACGATTAGCACACTGGCATATCAGTGTAAGTTTTTCAACTGCCTCTGTTAAGGTATGTTTTAAGTAGTTAACACAAATTAATGAACAGAAAAGGAACTATAAACCAGTAAACATGTTCCATGCAAGGGTTTCATTGAAAACTTTCTTTAGCAAAGCATTTTCTGAATAGCAATGTATAGGTCAGAACTGAGTCTCACCGACTTGATCTTTTCCATTGCTGGTCAGTGTGTAGAGATCAGCTTCATCTGCCTTTTCTTTGTTAGACAAAGGGCATTCCCTCGGTAGTCCGTCTTCCTGCATAGCCTGACTCTTCCCAGTAGTCAGTGATTTCTGGAAGGACTCAGAGGTAAAGTAGTAGACCACCGGGTCAAAGAAGCAATTGAAGGTTGCAATGCAAAGTGTTATGGGATATAGGGTTCTTGCAAGCCTCTCCACCCAGCAGCTGGCAAGTGCACGAGTGCGAACCATGGCGTAGACAAATAAAACTGTATTGTAAGGTACAAAGCATACTATAAAAATGGCCAAATGCACTACAATCATACGCAGAACACGCTTCTTGTTGGTGCCAATCTGACAGAGAGTTGCTGGTTGACGCAAGGTCCTTAATACCATGGAAGAGCAGGCCAAGTTGATCATCAGTGGGATAAGAAAACCCATCACTTCAATAAAGATGGTGATCTTGGACAAATACGTCTTCCATGTTTTCTTGGAGAATCCCTCAAAGCAAGTTGTACTTGTTTTAGACTGGTTGGTGGAAGAGAAGAAGGTGACTGACATGCCTCCACCCAGTATTAACAACCAGATTGTGGCGCACACAATACCAGTGTTGCGGCGGGTACGGATGGAAAGTGAACGGAAGGGGTAAACAATAGCCAGGAAGCGATCCACACTGATGCAAGTTAGGAATAACATACTACCATAGATATTAGTGATGAAGGCACCTCCAGAGATCTTGCACAACGTGTCACCAAAAGGCCAATGGCGATTCACATTGTAAAAAATTTTAAAAGGTAGAGTAAAAACAAACACTAAGTCTGATAAAGCTAGATTAGTCATGAAAAGTGTGGTCTCGTTGCGCATCTTCATGCGGCAACAGAAGACAAACAGTGAAGCGCAGTTTGTGGCGAGTCCCAGAACAAATGCAACACTGTACACAACACCATACAGGTTGTACTTGAAGGAGTCATCAATGCCACAGTTCTCCATCCCAGTCTCATTAAGAACAAGACTGGCCATTTTGGCACTTGCAGTAGAAGCTGTACTTCTGTTTTCAGTTAATGTCCAACATTTAGCAAAGGCTCTGCATGATCCGTCCTTCCCATCATCTATGCACAGCTCCAAAAAGCTTGATCTGAATACAACTTGTGTTTTGTCTGCTTACAGAATGGACCAATAGGCAATCTGCAGTTTCCTGCATGGCAGATGAAAGAAAATTAATTAGAGTAATGCCTATTTAAAAAAATATATCTATAAATAAATAATGTTATTTTCTGACAGCGAGGAACACAAATTAATCCATTTATAGTGATATTACACAATATTTTTTTTAAATCAACACTGGTAAATAAAGAAAATTCTTTGAAAAAAAAAAAATGCTGGGCTGTTTTTAATCCACATTTGGGTAAAATATACACTAAGGGTGCTTTCACACTTGGTTCAATTGCCTGGACCAGACCCAAGTACGATTGTCCCTCCTTGCCACTGCCTCGGTTGGTTTGTGTTCACGCTGTCTTTTTTTCTTCTGCACCCCGATACGCTTGAGTCATCGAGCTGCTGTTTTGTTTACGGCTGTTGCTAGATGACAGTCGCAAAAGCGCCAAAATGTAAAGACATACGCACATCAAATTCATTCTCCTTTTACTCAATGTTTGGTTTTGTTACCAAAACCAAACTACAGAGAGCCACTTGCATCTATCTGCAGCAAAATTATTAAAAATGCTCAGAACATCACGCGATGTTCGCAGAAGCCGTTTTTGGAGGAGACAATCAGACATCACTGTGTTTGCACTGGGTCAGTCGCGCTTGTCAACAAGGTAGGTGATACACACACATGAATAATCGTTGTGAAAACTAAAGTCTGTTGTACAGTTGGTGTTAACATTAGGAAATCAAAATTGTATGACGAGTTATAAATAGGGTGTATGCTCATGGACTTTTCAGTAATTTTTAGTAAGCAGCTCAGCATTTAAGATCGTGCCCTTCCAGCTGCAGCCCATCTCTGGGAAACATCCATATTTAGCCTCCCCAATTCACCTATACCACGTCTTTGGACTTGTGGGGGAAACCGGAGCACCCGGAGGAAACCCACGCAACCACGGGGAGAACATGCAAACTCCACAAAGAAATGCCAACTGGCCCAGCAGGGGCTCGAACCAGCAACCTTCTTGCTGTGAGGCGAACGTGCTACTCACTACACCACCGTGGCGCCTTATGAGTATTTGTTTAAACAAAAATTGTATGTTTCAAATATAAAATTGAACGATTTTTTGGTAAAGCTGCTTGATTTGTTGTTATAATATCATGATGACAAGATCATCATTACTGCTCATCATTCATTCATTTTCCTTCGGCTTAGTCCCTTATCCATCGGGGTTGCCACAGCGGAATAAACCACTAATTATTCCAGCATACTGTATGTTTTACGCAGCGGATGCCCTTCCAGCCACAACCCGGTACTGGGAAACACCCATACAGTATAGGGAAACACCTATAGGACATGTCTTTGGGCTATGGGGAAAACCGACGCAAACACAGGGAGAACATACAAACTCCACAAAGAAATATCAACTGATCCAGCTGGGACTCGGAACCAGTGTTCTTGCTGTGAGGTGACAGATCTAACCACTGAGGCACCGTGCTCGTATACTCCAAGACATTAGTTAAAAAATGTATTAATTTAAAAGGAATGTATTAAGGTTAAAGAAGATGTAGACTTCCTGTTGATTATTTCAATAGCATGTAAAACAAAATGGTTATTCAAACTAAATAGATCATATTTAGAAAGTGAGCAAAGAACCCTTTTGCGAAAGTAACCTTTTGCAAGTAGCTTTGTGAATGATACCCTTGAGTACTGTATATATCAGCTCAAGCAGTATGGTCAAGAGTTTCATTCTAAGAAAAAGCAAGTAATCAAATCTGAAACAAAATATCTATCTTGAGCTAAGATCTGATATTGGTTCAAGGGATTTAAATTTTTCATCATATTCTAATCCAGGCCTATTTATTGCAAAATTATAAAAAGTTGATTACAAATTGCTGAAATCATTTGATAAAAGTCAAATTAGTATTTTTTATTTTCTTTTTCTTTCTACATTTACTATACAGTCAGCAAACTTGCATAAACCCAGAACTGACAATAGACCTTCTTAAAACATATTAAAAGTGATATATTTATATATGGACAAACAAAGACTACTCACAATGAAAGGCACAACTCATTTGGAACTGTAAATACCATATCTTTTTATTTACTCTGCTTTACCTATAATGGCAACAGTCATACAGTGTAAAAAAT
>CAIGQQ010004432.1:3435723-3448267 GCA_903798035.1 Danio albolineatus | reverse complement strand
ATATATATATATATATATATATATAAAGAGTAGCATGCCAAATTATAAGCCAATGTACATTTATAGCATTTATATAACTTCCTCTTGTTGAAGTCGCGTGATGAGAAAACTGTACTGGAAAGTGTAATACATGCAGACTACAGATCAGTCCAACAGGTACAGTAGGACAAAATCCTTTGCAAAATATAAGTCTTGTACTGGGTAATACTTCCTAAACAAGCTTGAGCTTGTGTGTAGCTTAAATATACAAAACTATTTACTGTGTTTACTGTGTTTTATTATTACATATATATGTTCTTTTATTTTTTATGTAAACTTTATAACTGCTTTGGCAATACATTTGTAACATTTGTCATGCCAATAAAGCAATTGTTGAATTGAGAGAGAGAGAGAGAGAGAGAGATTTAATAAAGTGTCAAAACATGACGGAAATGGCATTTTCAGAAAGATGTTACGCCTTGGTTCTGCTAGTGGTGACGCTAAAGAGTAGCATGCCAAATTATAAGCCTCTGTACATTTATAGCATTTATATAACTTCCTCTTGTTGAGTCGCGTGATGAGAAAACAGTACTGAAAAGTGTAATACATGCAGACTACAGATCAGCCCAACAGGTAGGACAAAATCCATTGCAAAATATTAAGTCTTGTACTGGGTAATACTTCCTAAACAAGCTTGAGACCTACTGTAGCTGGATTAAGCTGAGAGAAAATAATGTCAAAGTATTATTTTTTATGGAGTTAAGTATAATTGGATTGTTTTATTTATTTTATTGTATTTAAATTGTGATTCTCAGTTGCTTTAGTTGTGTAATTGTGTTTTTTTTGTTTTGTTTTTTTTTCACAAAAATTTTATAACTTTAACAGCTTCATTTTCTTCATGACCGGTCAAATTATCTGTGAAATAAACATATGTGTCCAAGGTATGGGGCCCCTCATGATTGTGGAGCGCTTTGGGTGTATGACCATACACGATTAATGCGCTTTATAAGCACACATTACTTACGTACTAGGTCGTGAAAGTAGAAACTGAATAGTCTCCTGTAGCCAACAAGAAACAAAATGAATCTAAACGCTAATCTAACTGAACACATGCCTACTCATGATGAGGCATGAGTTCCTGTACTTGATCTGCGTGTGCTTTCGCTTTTACGGCACACCTAGCTTCATTAATACGAGAGATAGTTCTTATATTATACATTAAAAATGTTAGCAATTCTGGGTTTTAAAAAAATGGGGCATGAGCACACAAAGATGCATGATTTGTGGGCAAAACAATGTGTACTGCACACCCACACTTCCTTCACGCTTACACAGGAAGGGAGGGGAGAGTTATGAAAAAGCTGTAGGTATATACACAACTGAACTGTGCTTAACTTTAACTTTTTTGATCACCAGCCACTGTGGCTAGTATTTCCAACATTACTAGCCACTCACCATTTTCACCAGCCACAATTTTTTTTGTTAGGAATATATATTTTAAACGCTTTAATTTGACTTTGGCATGCTAAAATTACTTGATTTTGTGTTGCGTTCACATGCCTCTTCATTCATTTAACTTTTTTTGTGTTGTGTATGAGCTTGCTCAATGAGCATTAGCAAATTTGTTGTGATTTCAGAGTCACATTCCAATAATTTTTTTATTTCACATAACCTAGATGTATATATTATTATTATTATTTATTTATTTTTAATATACTCAGTTCAAATCAGAATTATTACTAGCCACCCTTTGAATTTAATTTTCCTTTTTAAATATTTCCCCAATGATGTTTAACAGAGCAAGAAAATGTTCACAGTATGTCTGATAATATTTTTTCTTCTGGTGAATGTTTTATTTCGGCTAGAATAATAGCAGTTTTTTAATTAAAAAAACATGTTAAGGTCAAAATTATTAGCCCCATTAAGCTATTTTTTTTTTCAACAGTCTACAAAACAAACCATCGACATTGCCTAATTACCCAGTCTTATCTAGTGAACCTAATTAACTTACAGTAGTTAAGCCTTTAAATGTCACATTAAGCTGTAGTGTAGAAGTGTCTTGAAAAATATCTAGTAAAATATTATTTACTCTCATCATGGCAAAGAAAAAATAAATCAGTTGCAATGAGTTATTAAAACTATTGATTATATATGATTAGAAATGTGTTTAAAAAATCTCTCCGTTAAACAGAAATCGTGGAAAAAATAAACAGGGGAGCTAATAATTCAGGGGGGCTAATAATTCTGACTTCAACTGTATATATTTTTTTTCACAAGAGGTGTTACAACTTGTTTTACAAAGACATGTTCTTGTTTATGTACTGAGTACTGTTAATTAATACGGGTTAATTAACTGACTGTAAATTGATTGCAATTATGCATATGGTTATTGTCAAAAGTAAAATATACTTCAAAAATGAGCTAACTAAAAAAGGTAATTAATTCATTTACTTCCCTTTGCCTTAGTCCCTTATTTATTAGAGGTCACCACCAATATGCCGCAATATTTGGCAGAATGAACCACCAACTATTTCGGCATGTTTTACGCAGCAAATGTGGGAGGACCCGGAGGAAACCACATGATAACACGGGGAGAACATGCAAACTTCACACAGAAATGTCAACTGGGACTCGAACCAGCAACCTTCTTGCTGTGAGGTGACAGTGCTAACCACTGAGCCACTGTGCCACCACTGAAAAAGTTAGCAAGCATAAAAACAGTTTAGGAAATCCTTATATCAATAATCAAGATTAAACAAGAAATTATCAAGTAAAATTAGATATAAAAGTTCTCAAAATAATAAAAGTTTCAATAAAACTGCTAAAACATTTTTGGTTTAGTACCGGTTTCCGAGTGCATGTTGTTTAATAATGTTTTTGTTACATTCCACAGTGATTTTCTACCTTCTACAATAAATGAATTCATATTTTCATCATGACATCCATGAATACATCATATCAAATGGGGAACTTCTCCTGTTCCATCAATATGACTGGCTGGGAAACCGCCATAAACCAACTCTACACTTACTTTTACCTGATTATCTTCATCCCAGGAGTGCTGAGCAACACACTGGCTCTTTGGGTGCTGTGTCGATTCGTAAGGTCAGCAATTCATGAATAATAAAACTTGTGTTGTGTTGGGTGAGGACTATTGTAGGTTCCAAGTACAGTATGTCTATTCTTCTACTTCTTCTTCTGTTCTAAAAGTGCAGTGCACCCAGAAACAGCGCTTCGCTTTTCCCACATTGTTATATTTAAGCCTTATTCAAAAGTGTACTAAATTCATTAAGTACAAAGACAAAAAGAACATAAGAACAATGTTCAAATAATAGTTTGAAACCTTTCTAAATTTATTCAACTCTTTAGTTGAATTCCAACTGTTAACGTATAGTTTTAGTGTGATGCTGCAAGCAAACTTAGCAAGAAGATTTTTTTTTGGCATAATTCATCATATTTTTACTCAACAATAGTATATTTCTGTTATATAAACACTCAAAAATGTCTATTTAAAGTACTTTATTTCAATTAAAATACTTCAATATCACTAAACAAGCCGCACGGTGGCGTAGTGGGTAGCCCTGTCCCCTTACAGCAAGAAAGACACTGGTTCAAGCTTCGGCTGAGTCAGTAGGCATTTCTGTGTGGAGTTTGCATGTTCTCGCTGTGTTGGTGTGGGTTTCCTCCAGAGGATCTGGTTTCCCCCACAGTCAAAGACATGCGCTATTGGTGAATTGATTAAACTAAATTTGCCTTAGTGTATGTGTGTAAATGAGTGTGTAGGAATGTTTCCCAGTACTGGGTTGCAGTTGGAAGGACATCCACTGTGTGAAACATATGCTGGATAAGTTGGTGATTCATTCAGCTGTGGCAACCCCTAATGAATAAAGGGATTAAGCCGAAGGAAAATGAATGAACTACAAATGCCTGACATATAGCTAAGCATTCCTTCAATGATGAAAAAGAGGTTCCAACTCCAAAGGATCCAGTAGCAAATCAAATTTCAGCAATCAGTCAGTTTACCATAACAATAGTTGTAGAAAAAAGAAAAGACACCCCTTCATAAAAATATACAGTACAACATGTCATTGCTGACCACTTGACTTTATCAAGCCCACAAAACTTGTCATATATATGTAAAAACATGACTTTTATGACGCTATTATTATTGTGACCACTGCTAGGGAAAGTTACAAAGTAAGGCATTACAATATTGAGCTACTCCCCCAAAAAGTAACTAGTTGCGTTACTTAGTTACTTTTTATGTAATGCGTTACCTTACTTTGGAGTTACTTTCTCACACCTGCCCGAGGTTTGATCTCCTTCAGAACTTGCAGGCTTGTTTTTTTATTTTATTTTTTGTTGTTTTTTTTTATAGAGATCTGCATTTAATGACACACTGTATATCCTTCACCTTCATAAAACTAAAAAAAAAAAAAAAAAACTAATAACAAAACAAAAAAAAAGATTAGAATAATATTACCTTCTGAAAAGTTCCTGATGCTATCCATGGCATATATACAGATTAATGAAAGTTTAAAGCAATGTGTTTGCTACTTTTGTATTTTTGTCTTATTAGTTCAGTAAAATCACTGTCCATTGAGACAATCCCCTTTTTATCCATGTGTTCAAAATAATAAGAATACTTCCATCACAGAAATGTAAGACTCAGCCATCTTGGTTTCTGTCTGTTCCTGTGGGGAGTTCCTTCTCTCATTGAGTGTGATTCAACATGATTACAAAAATTTTAAATCAGCATATATATATATATATATATATATATATATATATAATTTTTTTTTCTGAATTAATTAATATAAAAAGTTTAAAAAAAAAAATTTAAGTAACTCAAATATTAGTACTTAATTTTTTAAGTAATGTGTTACTTTACCCTTTACTTAGAAAAGTAATATTATTACATAACTCACATTATTTGTAATGCATTATCCCCAACACTGATTGTGACATTCATATTTTCAGTATAGGCTAATTCTGAAATTGTAGCCCTATAAACATTTTTGGAGATCGCGAGATTTAGCCAGAAGTATGGACGGCTGCATTTCGTGGAGTCTTTTTAAAACACTATCGGTTGAGTTAATGGAAGGGGGTGGGTAGGGGTATCAGTTGGTTGGCTGATCAGTGAGTCAATTAGTCAGTCGACAGCGGCTTCTGATGGATTTACACGAGAAAAGCAGGTGCGAATGTTACTCACGAGAGAAATAAGAGATCTGAAAAAGCATAAACAGCGCCTTTTTGTGGATTTGCGAATACAAAAACTGCAACAAAAAAAAAACCGTACCTCCTGGGATGCATGCGGCGCTCTCCAGAAATGTATATAGGGGTACGTAATCAGAATCAGCCTGGGTTGAATATTTTTCTGATTACTTTTTTCAATGGAGCAAAACTAATTAGTCATTAAAATTTCTCATGAAAAAGTGTTGATAAACAAGTATAACAGTGTCATTAATATTTAATAGTGTTTAATGATATTTTAATGGCAAATTCCACTGTATTTGAGGTCAAGAAAAATATTGATAACAAATAAAAATATATAAAATTCATGACATGATCATAATGGCCTCAAGACAATCATGTTTATGACAGATTTATGACAAGTTATGCTGTCTTGGTAATGTCAAGTTGTCAGGACAAAGACAAAAACAGGTTTTGTTGTATTTAATTATCATGTTGTCTTAACAAAGACATTTAAAAATAACATTGCATTCAAAATGACATAACTAATCAAATGACACTTAATGACAGTTGTCATAAGCATGCATAAAACTCCTTCATATTCATGACGTATGAAGATTATAAAGGTTTCATGATTTATGAACTCTCGCTTCAAATAAAGTGTTTATCTAACAGTAAAAGGATATGATTTCTTCTTAAAACCAAATGCTGCTTTTGGACACCTGTTGCTGTGACCTCTTTCTGTTTCTGTTTAGCATTTCCTCTAAAGTCTTTAACTCTCTTTAATTCACAGCAAAAAGACAAAAGCCATCATCTTCATGATTAACCTGACCGTGGCTGACCTGGCTCACGTGCTCTCCTTGCCTCTTCGAATTCATTACTACATCCAACAGGACTGGCCTTTTGGCAACGAGTTATGCCTGCTCTGCTTTTACCTGAAATACCTAAACATGTACGCAAGCATTGCATTTCTGGTCTGCATCAGCATTCAGCGTTGTGGTTTTCTCATGCACCCGTTTCAAGCCAGGCGCTGGAAGTCCCGCTATGACGTCTGCATCAGCATCGCGGTATGGGTGGTGGTTGGTCTCTGCTGTTCACCCTTTATTTTAATGAGGAGCAAATCAAATTCGGCAGAGGGAAACAGAAGCTGCTTCAAAGACCTGCCAATGCGCAAGCTGAATTTTCAGTTAGCCATTTCTATGATGGCCGCCGCTGAACTCTTCGGATTTCTTGGTCCGTTATTCATCATTGGCTTCTGTACTTACTTAATAGAGACCTCTATGAGACAGCGGAACAAAAAGCAGCAGTCCACTAGTGACACAAGAAAGGCCTTGCGCATGGTTAGAGTGTGCACAGGAGTTTTCCTCTTCTGTTTTGCACCCTATCACATCAACTTCCTCCTGTATCTCATGGTATCACAAAACATCATAACAAACTGTGAAGCAAGTCAGGCCATTAAACACTTTCACCCCATTTCTTTGTGTATGGCAAGCCTTAACTGCTGCCTCAACCCTCTTATTTATTATTTTCTGACCACTGAGTTCAAGCAGCAGCTCTCTCAACATGGCAGCTCAGTGCTTAGAGGACGTCTGATGAGCATGGAGAGCACTTCGTCATATAAGGAATGAGTGATGCACATTTTGAACATACAACTGTATATAATTTTTTTTTAACTTGTGTAAAAAAAAACTGCCTTATAACTTTCTTTCAAATTATGTACAAACTGATGCCTGTATATTTTGTGCTAAACTTTGCTTGGGATATAAAAAAAAATATCTGAAAAAGTAAATAAAATAACAAAAATAATAATAATGTTTAATAATGCATGGTATATTTTTGGAAATAGTCGAAAAATACTTTGTGCAGGTCAAAAATCACTGGAATATTAAGGCCTTTCCTCATTCAGCGATCTTGCCTCCTTGTGTTCTCATGTAACGTCTTCATCAACTCCTGAGATCAATAAGTATCTCTGAACTTCAATAATAAACAGGTATGAAAGGCTGCGCTTCCCACCTCCTTCATTCAGAATCAGCTCCAATGACTTCAAGGACTTCTCGAGTATGAGTTTTGCGCTCAAGTCTGCATCGGTGCGTCCTTGATTTTAAAAACGCATCTGGAAACTTTCACACATCCTCCGTTCTTGAGTTTTGGAACTAAACTTTGGGAGTTGATGATGTTGTTACACGACAATATCATATTGAGTAACAGCTAAGGTCTATGATCAAGAATGCATCATACTCGCTCGAGAAGTCCTAGAAGTCGTTGCGGCTGAATAAAGAATTGGGAAGCACAGCATTTTATACTTACTTACTCACAGAGTCGTTTATGTCCAAGTTGATATTTAGTGGTACCATGTTGGTGTTTCATAACATCTAAATTTTACAACCTGGGTTGTAACACGTTACAACACTCAACCCCCAACCTGGAGGACCAGGACCTACACACATACCTGGGGGCAATTTAGCTTACCCAATTCACCTATAGCCCATGTCTTAGAACTTGTGGGGGAAACCGGGGCAGGCAGAGGAAACCCACGTCAACACTGGAAGAACGTGCAAACTCCACACAGAAATGCCAATTGACCCAGCCGAGGCTCAAACCAGAGACCTTCTTGCTGTGAGGCAAGATCGTACTCACTGTGCCACAGTGATGCCCCTTAAGGCCAATAATAAATCTAAATTTGGTGGCTTTGGTTTTGTTGTTAAAGATGCAGAATCTATCCTGAAATAAGGGAGTAAAGATAATTCAACACTTTTATCAAATGGTTAATCCATTACTAAAAGTAAATGAACATGCTTGAATGCCTCTCCACTTTACCTCTCTACCTATAGCTGATGTGTGGTGAGCACACTGGCACTGTTGTACTGTGGCTGCCGTCGCATCATCCAAGTGGATGCTGCAAACTAGTAGTGGTGTGGAGATCCTACATCCTGGGATTTGTAAAGACCACAGAGAGTCAGGACCTCGGTTTTACAAATCATCTGAAAGACGGCACTCACTTAGCAGAATAGAGTCACCTTCACTGGGGCGTTAGGACCCACACAGACTGCAGGTTGGGCGCCCCCTAATGTCCTCACTAACACCACTTCTGGCAGCAACCTAGCTTTCCCATGTGGTCTCCCATCCAGGTACTGACCGGGCGCAACCCTGCTTAGCTTCATTGAGCGACCATGTGAGAGTTGCAGAGAGCTAGCTGCTGGAATTATGAAAGTTTTTAAAGCTGAATTATGAAAGTTTGTAAGCATGTTTTGAGCTAAAACAAATTGCTTTGTGGTATAATTTTGATTTTCAGGGGCATCAACATTCAGTGAATGAACCTCAAAAACAGCAATAATTAACAAAATGAATAGTTCAGCATTACAAAGTCTCAACATAAACAACAGCAGAATCAAAACTGTAAGAGCATTAACCTACATATATTATTTATAATTTTTTCACAATGCGTGCTGGAATTTTTGTACTGTGCTACACCCAGCATGCATTGCAGCATGAGGAATTTCAATTGTTATATTGTGGAAGTTCATGGTTTTATCCATGGGGTCTGAGGGGGTCTTCATATTAAACTGTTTTGTAAGGAACTAGTTGTATTTATTGTTTATGCTTGTCATTAGACAACTGAGAAACAGCTAAATATTGCAAAAGGTTAATCAATCACACCTTTAAATAAAGGGTCATATTTAGTTTTTGGGGGTCTCTAACAACAGGCTGATATGCAAGCATGGTCAAAAAACACTTTTATTGTCTTATAATATGCATTTATTTTTACCTAATTATCCCAGCGACTCCTATATGAATTGTTCAGGGATTCATTTGTTCCAAAACTCCTCCTTAGTGCCATGCTAATCTGCGCTGATTGGATCGATGACCCAGTCTGTTGCGATTGGTCGACATTGTTCAGAGTGAGAGAAAGCCCACCACGGCTTATCAATATTACATAGTCATAGTGCAGAGTGTGTGCGTGAGCATATCTGCCAACACTTCTGTTTTTCCCAGGAGTGGCTTGTATTGTACAACTGTTTTAATCACACTACAAGTATACTTACACTTGTGAAATGGAGGAAGAAGGAGAGGTTGGATAGAGGGTGCAGGCCAGATTCACCGTCAGGCCACCAGGAAATGTCCCGGTGCACCCTATTGCCAGTCCGCCCCTGCTTACATCTTTTCTGATCCTTCCTTTAACTATTGGCCGACAAATCCTCCGTTGTGTGTAGATTTCAGAAGCACTCCTCAGAGGGAACACAGCACAAGGCTGGGGCTGTAATGCTGAGGCATTTCTGCAGAAATAAACCTCAACCGCTGACTCTTCACAGTTTCATCTTTGGTTCATCTGCACACTTCTAATAATATCCAGCTGAGCACAGCGTCTTTGCGACATGATTCAACCGGAGTCTGTTACAGTGGTCTTTCCAGTGTTGCTGACTGATTCCTGCCCAAAACCTATCCAAAAGGTTTTTACCTGCACAATCAAATTCAAAACTGCCAAATCTGGCAACATTGGTTCTTTCGCTTGCTGCTGTTTGTGGGATGGGGATTTCAAATCTTCCCGGGTTTGCACACGCACACATGGGTGGAGCTTAAGTTTCATATCCATGTCATGCCGAGACGGCTAAAGACTCATTATGAACACGATTCTTTTGAAGCACTATGAGTCAACTCTTTTATAGATAAATCAATAGTTTTAAACAGATTTAAGCCTCAGCTGGATGTTTCACTTCACTTAGAGCTGTTACACACTGCATGCAAGCTCATTTTAAAAACCCATAATAGGGGCTCTTTAACTACTGACTTTCCAGCTTTTTTGCTATAACTAAAGTTACAGTTATAGCCAAGAGAAAAACTAAAATTAAAAAGTCAAGAGTGAAGAGCCCTCAATAAGAACTGTCACAAAGTGTGTAATTCTCAATAAGAACTGTTATAAAGTGGGGCACAAAGTGTGATTTCAAACGTGTCAACTCTGAGCTCTGTTAATTCACAGTTTACTGCTGTTGGCTACTTTATCAGAAACAAGAAGTTTACCAAGAATGCACAAAGGAAAACCATTATTTTATCGTTTTTATTTTTTATTTTTATTTATATACAGGGGTGGGGAATGTCAGAGACAATTTGACCCGGCCCATCAGTCAATTCATTATCACTCCACTGGAAAAAAATAAAATAAAATAAAATGTCTATGACAGAAAGTGACATTAAATAAATAATCCAATTTTTTTTTTTTAAATAAATAAATCAAATTGAAATTTAATATTATAGATACAATATAATAATGCAAAATACATGAATGCACAATATACACGTAACGTTTGCGCCTTTGAGGTTTTCATCACTGATAGTCATGGCGACAGGCAAGAAAAGATGCAGAATGTCGCGCTTTTCAAGAAAATTTTTTGTTGAAGGTAAAGACAAGCCTGTCTGTCCTAGTCTGTGGGGATGTGCTTGCAGTGATGAAAAAAGCCAATATCAAGTGTTATTACAACTCGAAGCATGTTAAACTCAATAAGCTGCAAGGACAAATGCGCATAGATAAAGTAAATGCCCTTTGGCGGAGTTTGGGTGCCCAACAAGCAGCTTTCACAAAACCGCATTCGGACCGAGAGAATGTTATCCGTACAAGTTTTGCGGTAAGTGAGCTAATAGCTAAAAACCTCATTCAGAAGGAGAGTTCGTGAAATAGTGTTTTGTTGCTGTGGCAGAGCTGAGTGTAAGTTTATCGCAGAATGACACTGGAAAAAAAATCCAGTTTTTCTCTATGGCCTATGATGAAACAACGGACATAACGAATACCGCACAACTAGCCATTTTTGTTTGCGGAATTACTGCTGAGTTTGAAACAACAGAGGAATTGATGTCTTTGCAAGCCATGTACGGCACTACCAAAGGTGATTTGTTTGAGTAAGTTGTTTTGGCAATGAACAAATTTGGATTACCATTTGGGACGATAACCGTTTTCAAGGTATACCGCGGTTTGGAAAAGTCAAGGTTTTCATACCGCCAAAATTTTCTGTAATACCGTCCCTAAGGTATTATTTTATTCTTTTTTTTAAATAATTTTATTTGAGTTTTTTAGGACAACAGCATCTCCAGCAGAAAAAAAAAAAAAATATCAAAAGACCTTTTTAAATTTTAAAGAAATCTGTGTTTTTGAAACTAATGAAGACAGAAAAAGCCAATGATTCATTGTAATTATTTAGCGTGACATGTTTACTGCTCCAAAATATTAAAAATCTTTCAAAAAAATAAAATATATTGTGTTCAAGGGGGATTTTGTTTTTTTAGTTTTTTTACCCAGACATTTAAAAACTATATATTTTAGAGCAGTAATCACAATACTGTCATGCCGTAAAACTGTGATATTTTTATCCAAGGTTATCATGCCGTCAGAATCTTATACCGGCCCATGCCTACTTGCCACAGAGAAGCAGTTCTAAACATCGCATAAGAGAGGTTAGTGATATATACAGTATAGTGAATAATTAAGTGTGGCCCCTAAACAGTTTTACAAAAATGTAAAATGCCTTTGATTAAAAAAAAAGTTTCCCCACTCCTGCTTTAGAATGTGGTCATTTTTACAGCAATTTATTACAGTGAGTGCAGATTTACCTGTTCATGTTTGTTTGCTTTTTATGTTTAAGCTACTTGATTTCATACAGTGCTGGTTCTATTATATTTATAAATGACTCAGTGTCAATGTACAGTAAATACATCTCTCATGTGGTTTCTTTGATGTTTCAAACATTGTTCATTAGTTTCCCCTTATGACTATCGGAATTTCTGAAAGCCACAAGGGGGAACTCATGAACAGTGTTTCCCTCTGTAAAAGAACAACTTTAGAGAGCCTGTAATTTTAGTTTTTAAATCGATTATTTAATAAATATTGATAATATTTTTGTGTGAGAGATTTTGTGTGTGTGTGTTTTTTAAAGAAAGAGAATAGAGAGAGAGAGAGAGAGAGAGAGAGAGAGAGAGAAAGAGAGAGAGAGAGAGAGCAAGGGAGAGAACAACGCACTACCAACCATCTAAACAAAGTGTTGTTTTGTCTGTCAACATCTCATGCACATCATTCTTGTTTAGTGTTTAAAGGCCTTCAGCAATGCTTCTATATTTGTACATCTCTGTAATGTGTTGCAAAGGCCTTTTATGATAGAAGCATGGTTCAACAACACTTTCGTGAGAATAAATTTGGCAGTACGTACCTGGCCTTTGTGTGCATGCAGGGCAACTGTGAAAACCTCAATTGAGTGTTAAAACCTTTCTCACTTTTGTGTGTGTGTATAAGAAGTATGAGAAAAATTTGTTCAGCTGACTTCCTGTACATTTCAGAATGCAACAATAGGAAATAGAAAAAAGAAATATATATATATATATATATATATAT
>CAIGQQ010004432.1:3402702-3412892 GCA_903798035.1 Danio albolineatus | reverse complement strand
TCAAAACACAAACAACGGAAGAAACGCGCAGCAAATTGGTCAAAACACAAACAACGGAAAAACGCAGCAAATTGATCAAAACACAAACAACAAAAGAAACGTGCAGCAAATTGGTCAAAACACAAACAACGAAAGAAACGCGCAGCAAATTAGTCAAAACACAAACAACAGAAGAAACGCGCCTCAAATAGGTCAAAACACAAACAACGGAAGAAACTCGCAGCAAATTGGTCAGAACACAAACAACAGAAGAAACGCGCAGCAAATTGGACAAAACACAAACAGAAGAAACGCGCAGCAAATTGGTCAAAACACAAACAACAAAAGACACGCACAGCAAATTAGTCAAAACAATTGCAAACAGTCACATAACACAACGGAAATGTTTTTAAGAGGACCCAAAAACATGACTGACCCAGCTGAGATATGGATGTAGCTAATTTATTTAATAACGCAACGTTTCAGTTAATCATTAATTAGGCTGATAATTTACAAAAGACAATGGAATCGTGTAATCAGGATATTAAAATAAACGAAAAACAACTCACCTTTCAAAGACCACCAATCACTTCATTGAACAACAGTCACGGCACATCCGTATCTTAGCTGGATCCGTCATGTTTTTGGGTCCTCTTGAAACATTTCCGTTGTGTTATGTGGATGTTTACAAGTGTTTTGACTAATTTGCTGCGCGTTTCTTCCATTGTTTGTGTTTTGACCAATTTGCTGCGCGTTTCTTCCGTTGTTTGTGTTTTGACCAATTTGCTGCGTGTTTCTTCTGTTGTCTGTGTTGTGAGAATTTGCAGCAGGCGTGCTGTCAAATTGATGAAGATCGTTTCTTAACTTGCTGGTGTTTTTTGTTATTGCATGTGCTTTCTTAAATTGCAGCGCGTTAAGCTTTACCCTAACCCTAGCTTTACCCTAACCCTAACCCATCGTACTTTCCCAGTACTGGGTTGCAGCATCCACTGCGTAAAACATATGCTGGAATAGTTGGCGGTTCATTCCGCTGAGGTGACCTCTAAAATTCAGACTAAGCCGAACAAAAACGAATGAATGAATGAAATAATATATGCCTTAACACTGAAGTAAACATAATAAATAAATAATAAATATATGCTAATAAATATTTTTTAATTGTGAGTTTGTTCAGTCTGTATGCAGTTAAATATTATCCACACATTTTTACAAAAGCTTTAAAAACAAAACTTAATACATACATTAACAATTAAGTCAATAAATATATGTAAATACATGTAAATATATGTTAATAAATATTTGCAAATGAACTGTGTTGTGTGTTTGTTCAGTCTGTATATTTAAATATTATTCATGATTTAGGGTAGCTATAAAAGCTATAGGGTAGCTATAAAAATATGCTTTTATATATAAAGGCATAATAAATGCCTTAAGACTGAAGTACAGTTAATAAACAATAAGTATACGCAAATATATGTTAATGAATATTTGTAAATAAACTGTGATTTGTTTGTTTAGTCTGTATACAGTTAAATATTATCCACACATTTTTACAGAAGCTTTAAAAACAAAACTTAATACATACTTTAACACTGAAGTAAAGTTAATAAATATATGTAAATACATGCAAATATATGTTAATAAATGTTCAAATAACTGTAATTGAACTGTGTTGTGTGTTTGTTCAGTCTGTATAATTAAAATATCCATATTAATAAATATTTAGGGTCGCTTTAAAAACAAAAACATAATACATACCTTAACACTGAAGTAAAGGGAATGAATAAATAAATAAATAAATAAATAAATAAATAAATAAATAAACAAACATATGTTGATAAATATTTGTAAATTACTGTGTTGTGTGTTTGTTCAGTCTGTATACAGTTAAATATTATCCACATGTTTTAGGGTAGCCTTAAAAACAAAACTTAATAGATACCTTAACATTGAAGGACAATAAAAACATCATCTATTAAAATGAAATGTCCTAACAAGCACAGATCAGGCAACACTGCATGGGAAACAGCAGAAGTGGGAGTTTTTAAAGCAGAAGATCACTGTTCACTCCCCCACAGGAAACTACAAATGAAATAAACCAGTCAGTGTGTGTGAGTTGACAGAGAAACAGAACTAGGCTTGAGATACATAAAGTTATATTCAAAAATACAGAAAAATTTTTTTTTAAACCGTTTCAAAGGCGATGTGTCGCGCCTCAGTCTAAAGTGGAAGTGATACAGATGGTGAGAAATAAGGAATTTAACTGCTGAAATGCGCTCTGCTTTGCCGTTGAGATCACATGTTCGTGGGTTGATGTGTTCCTGTCAGCCATTCATGCGAAAAGGAGTATTCAAGTGCTTCATTTAATAAGGTAAGATACTCTTTTTATTTAACATGAAGTGAGTCAGACCGTTATGTTCCTTTTAATCATCATAGGCATAATTCTAAAATCTTATTGGCTCATCCTTAACAAACGCTACGTGTTCTTCTGAGCTTACAGTCTTCTTTTGAATCTTAGTCTTCATTTTTTAGTCAGTTTTGGCTACGTTTATACTCTTAAAAGTACACAGATTTACTCATTCAGATTTTGTAAAAGTGAACAAAATACTCTAGAAGTTGTTTTCACTTAATATCACCGCTTTGACAATAATAATAATTATTATTATTATCATCTGTTTATTTGGTCAAATTGATCCCAGTGGTTGGAGCAAACGGACTAAAAAAAAGATATTTCTCAAGTCTCAAATTCCCTGGTGTTATTCTGAGATTCTGGGTGAGAGGGTATGAACTTAAGTTCTTTGCCCGAAATGTTCTCTCAAGTTCTACTGTCAATGTCTTTCCACTTAATAGAATTTTCAGTCTCTTTCTGTGTAACTTCTAGCATCGTCTCCCTTCAAACCAACAGCTATATCAATACAGTTTACAACTAAATTAAAACGTTTCATGCCATCTCAATCCAACAGGTACACAAAAAGTGTCTTCTATTAAGTAAACACATGTACCATGCAATGCTAATCAGCATACTTATCATATAGTGTAGGTTGATGCTGACATCTTTAGATTTCATAGATCCATCTGTTTTGGTTATGTATGTTTATGGGAGTGCATTCTGACTGGTGAACATCAATAATCAATGGCAGAATAGTAATAGTTGTTTGATTTATTGTCAGAATCAGTGAAAGATGAAGTTACAGTGAAACGTGCGGGGTGACATATACACACATATGAGTATGGAAAGTCCCATAGAGGGATAAATGACGTGCTTTCATTCATGAACCATGCACACCACCAACAAACTGACAAAGTGAAAAAAAAGGCCTCTGAATTGGCAGGCCCGTAGCCAGGGGGAGTTCGGGTGGTTCGGAAGACCTACCCCTCACTGACAAAGGTCCAGGATTTGTCCTATACATGAGCTTATTTGTCCTATTTTAACTGCTTTGCTATCATAAATAGTAAAAATAACTCATCAATAAAGATTTTAAGGCCAAGCGGAATTTATATGTGACTCAGGTATTCCGTTTTTGCCAATGCAAACAATTCTTTTTCATAGTCTAGCATTCAGCTGTGCAAGAAAACATCTGACATAAGAGAAGTCATCTTTCGCTACTATTGTTTCTGAATAGAGAAAACATTTGACAGGGAATTTTTATTATTATAAATCCTGGATCTTATTCTTGAAAGAAAATATGACCAATAAAAAAGTGTTTTACAAGAGAGGGGGTCTAGGGGTATGATTCTCGTTTTGGGGTGCGAGAGGTCCAGGGTTCAGATCCCGGACGAGCCCCCGTTTTATGTTAAGACCCTGGTCTGGGGTCAAGGCCGCAACATTAAAGATCTCCAGACAAATAAAATAGATTTTTAAGACTCTTTGGAGTCGGGTTCCTTTATTTGTCTTTCGTTGTTTTTTTTTTTTTTAATCACCCGAAACCAAGCCAACTTGCCTCGGAGAGGACTCACAGAAAAATAATAAACAAAAAGCACACTCTAACTAAACACCCACTTCAAACTAACTACACTTAACAAAATAACAGGAATAAAAATACAAAATCTACCCCTACCTCCCTAACTGGGTATAAAAACAGGAGAAAATATTTACAGAAAAGAAAAGTGTGGTGTTCAGGCCCTACTGCCTCTTACCGTGAACAGAATTCAATATTTACAATATCAACCAACAAACAAACCAAAAACTAAATAATAGGAGGGGGAAACACGGATAGAGATGCAACAAAGAGTCACAATTTACACAACAACATGGGAAACACAATCAAAAATAACACTTAGCAACAGAATAGTTTTTGAATAGCACACCAAACGCAAAACAATACACCAAACTCGCTCTCCCGACCCACGCCCCTTTTCCTCTTTTTAAAGGACTCCCTGGGTCACTCCAACCAAGCCCAGGGCATGTCGTCGGGCGTAATTAGAGCAGGGTCTGTAGATGAAAAGAGAGGGAGAGACAACCACACATGCACCTGCGAAAGCAACACAAGTAAAATTGTGAAGCTCTTAATTATTATTTATTTATTTTATTCTTCAAATGACTGAGGAAAGTTGAATGTTTGTTGACAATAAGCTACAGTTGACAATAGGCTAGTTTTTTTTTATTTAATTCTGAAATATGATGTAATAAATTTGTATTTTAAAAATAAATGTCATATCTTTATTCTAAATATTTAGGAAATATTTTTGGTACATCAAAAAGGTCGTTATGAGGACCATCTGGCAAGCTAATTCAGCTAAAAGTAGTGCTTAAAATGTCACCCAAATTCAGCATTTAAATTTATTAAGACAATGAGGCTAACAACTGCAAAAAGGTCCACTTTTTGAGAAAAAAAGAACCACTCCTTTCTCTAGGCTGGCTACGGGCCTGAATGGAACCCACAAAGCAGTCAGTTGGGGCTGTAAAGATAGAACATTGTTAATGGAAGATAACTGTCAGTTTTCTCTGATATTAAAAAAACAATATGCAAAACTACATTATCTTACCCATCTCAGAAAAACCTCTATAGGATCGGCTGGACAAAAATGCAAATTTTGTGTAATAATGTTATAAGGCAGGTTTCATTAGAATGAAATTCAAAATGAATACTACTATGAGCTTAAAAGAATCAATAGAGTCTATCCATAACCTAATTCGCACATTTTGCTTGTGAAATTTAGAATGAATTGAACATGAATTATACATAAACTGACATTCAGTTTTTCGTCTTTCACATATCAGTGAAAAAAAGTGTTTCCTTTTTTCAAGTTTTGCATATGCGTGCACAAGTAAGATGCACATCAGTAGCGGATCAGGTGTCACACACGTATTCACTGACATCTTTTCAAGTGTTTCTTTATAGTTTGTTCCATTTCAGTTTTGAGACTGTCTGCAGATTGTTCTATTTTAAACACAAACATTTTGAAATTCATTTTCTCCAGTGCTATGCGTAAGTATTAAAGACGTGGTCCACTACGATATCATATTTTAAACTTAAGGTTGATGTGTTATGATAGATGAACAACATCTCTGAATGTAATATGTTCAAAGTTCAATGCAAATAGAGACATTGGCTATTACAGAGTAGCTTAGCAAAGCCTACAGCGAATGAATTTGGGGACCTCAAAAAATTATATCCGGCCTAGTGAGATCACAAGGGCTTCAGGTTACAGGCATTAGCCTTGTGCACACACCCTGAGCAGCGAAAGGGCATGGCCAGAAGCACTGTAATGTTATAGCAGAGTAATCTAGAATGTCGTCCAAACGCTGCTTTTCCACAGAGCTTGTTCTGTTACTGTATTTGGGCCTCCAAAGGACACGACACAAAGACGGAAGTACTTACAGTTTAATTTTAATTATGCTCCAGAGAATTCGAAAAAAATATATATATAGCTAGCATTTGACAAAGGAGAACTTTCAGAATCTCTCTCAGTTCAGTGCTGGATTCAGTTAAAAACTCCTCCAACCGACAAAGCTGCGATTTGTGAGCCACAACCTTTAAGTATTTTTATTTGATAACATGTAAACAACGAGGATTACTGTTTGGCACTGCTAGCAATTTAGATACAAATTCATATTTATCATTCAAACCCCTGTAAACAGCCACAATCTTCACCAGCATGCAGTGTCTCTCTATGCGGAGACTTTCCATGGTTCTACATCTCAAATAACAAACTCGCAAAGGATATGTGAACGTTTCATGTTACTTAAACATGCTTGTTCTGAATATATGTGAGACAATAAGATTTTATTTTAGAGAGCAAGCGTGAGGCTCGCTGTGTGCTCTTCAGAGGAACTAGGAAATACAGTATGACAGTTTTTTTCATGTTAGCAGAGTTGCTGTATATAATCAAAGTAAGATATATGAAAAAAACAAGATTTTCTACAAGTGAAGCATGAGCACACATTGCTTTTGCAGCTTATAAACACAACCAAGCCTTAAAAATACACTGTGGACCACCCCGTTAATATGAGCACATCTATTCAGTTATTTGGGGAAAACCTTAAAACTTGCTGAATTAAATGACTGTGAATCATTTTATAGGAATGAATTTATTTATAAATATAATTAGTAGCACTGTATCTGTTCTGTACATGCAAGAAGTAGTCAACGATGTGCATTTCCAAGCATTCATCAGCTTCATCAATTTGACATCTAACATTAGCATCAAAAAAACAAGTCAAAATCCATAACAGCAAAGTTATTTGCCCATTTTCCAGATACGTTTTTGGATGGCAATGTTAGATGTCAATTTGATGTTGTTTTGCCATCAAAGTTGTCAACAGACATAAAATCGATGTAGCTTTTTTTATGTTTTTATGCCGGTTGGACATCATGGTAGTTTACATGCATGCAAATCCAGTGTGAATTTGCAAGTGAAGCTTTCAGGTGAATAAAGCTTTTCTTATATTTTCTGTGTAGTTATTTTGGTGGTCAAAAGCATCAATGGGTGGATGTCAAATCGATTTACAAAATCAATTTACATTTTTGGCATGTTTTTAAATGTGTTTCTGATGTAGTTTTGACATTAAGGTGCCTTTTGGGTTGTTTGGTTGTTGTTGTTTTCGCTTTTGACAATATTGTTTTTTTGTTGTTGTTTTTGTAGTGGTGGTTTAACTGTTGACTGTAGCCCTAAAGCTAAAGAAATATGGATTTTTTTGTTAATATTCTAGTTAATGTTTTATCAAACACACAGTGCTATGTAGTTTGCCCCTACCTGATTTCTTATTTTAAGCATGTTTGTCACACTTTAATGCACACCACTGTGTGTAAAATCAAGTCACAGACATTAATTTTTTTAAACAGAATTATGGAGTGGCACGATGGCTCAGTAGTTAGACAAGGCAAGTTTATTTATATAGCACATTTCATACACAATGTTATGCTTTGCTATGCAAAGTGCATTACATAAACAGGAATAAGAGAAACAAGAAAATAAAAATGATTAAAAGAAATAAAAATTAATAAAACAGATAAAAACAGATTAAAATGTGTTAAAACAGGTTATAAAATAATGAAAAAGAAAAGAAAGACATGATAGTGTGATTTGTCAGATGTAGCAGAGTGCTACTTTATCCTAATGACCTGAGTAACCTGTTAAGTTTGTATTCAGTAAGCATATCTGTAATGTATTGAGGTCCTAGATAAGTAATAATACTTTAAAATCTGTTCTGAATGTAACTGGGAGCCAGTGTGAAAACCTGAGGACAGGTGTGATGTGCTCAGATTTTCTGGTTCTGGTCAGAATCCTGGTAGCAGCTTTCTGGATGAGCTGCAACTGTCTGACTGTCTTTTTGGGAAGGCCAATGAGGAGGTCATTACAGTAATCCACCCTGCTGCTGATAAAAGCATGAACAAGTTTCTCACTGGAAACATAGCATCTAATTCTTTATGTTTTTGAGATGATAGTATGCGGATTTACTTACTGCTTTGACATGACTATTGAAATTCAGATCCAGAATCACATCAAGATTATTGACCTTATTTTTTGTTAGCACTGACAAGAAGATCACTGGTTTCTTTGTGAAGTTTGCATGTTCCCCAGTGTTGGCATGTGTTTTCTCTGGGTTTTCTCCAGTTTCCCCCACAGTGCAAAGACATGCGGTATTGGTGAATTGGGTAAAACTAAATTGTTCATATTAAATGAACGTGTGTGTGAATGAAAGAATGTAGTGGTTGTAGCTAAAAGGGCATCTGCTGCATAAAACATGTCAGAGCAATTGGCGGTTCACTCCTGATATATCAGAAACTGAGCAGAAGCATAGTGAGTGAATAAACACAATTTCACACTGATTTTGAAAGAATCATTATTTGAATTGATGGGCACTGTGCAATTATTACTTTATTATTTGAAATCTATTAAACAATCTTTTATTGGGGGATAAACAGTGGTGAACTATGCTATTAATGTATGTATGGGCTCATTTTTGAATGCTTTTCCAAATACATACTCTGTCAGTCAGTGCACAGAGTATGTTTTAATCAATATCATATCGATTTAGCAATATATTTATCAATTTATATACAAAACTGGACTTGCTCAGTGGTATTCTAATTAGAAACATAATAAATATATTTTTTAAAAAAGACACAGTTAGCTACTGAACAACAGTGGTTTTGTGGCTATTGTATAGCCGACAGTGCATCCCAACTTGGTGACCATTACTGTTAAATGCAAACCAGCATACAAAAAACTTAGTTTCGGCTTATCAGAGAGAAATTATGTTTAACACAGACATTAGTACAAATTATGTGCACTGTAAAAAAAAAAAAAAAAGGAACTGTAAAATTACAGTCAATAACAGATTGCAGCCAGTGATTAGGCTGAATAAATAAGATTTCCATTAATGTATGGTTCGTTAGAATAGGACAATATTTGGCCAGGAAACAATTACTTAAATATCTGGAATCTGAGTGTTCAAAAAACTAAATATTGACAAAATCACCTTTAAAAATTTTGTGCTTAGCAATGCACATTACAAATAAAAAAAATTAGCTTTAATATTTCTACAGATGGACATTTCCAAAATATCATAATGGAACATGATCTTTAGAAACTAGAACCTAATCAGAGCAACCCAGGCCCATTCTGATTACATACCCCTGAATAAATTTCTGGAGAGCGTCAAATGAGATTTCCATTCCTGATTAAGATTGAGATTTCTGGAGAGTCCACTGAGTAAGCTTTTTAAGCCATTTCTTCTCACGTACATCAACCAGAGGCTGCTGTTGACAGACTGATTGACTGACTGATAACCCCACCCACCAACCCCCTTCCCAGAACTCAACTGACAGTTTTTTGAAAAGCAATCCAGAAAGAGGCCGCCTGGTTTACCACGTTTTCAGATTTTACCACATTCTCAACGTCATTTATTATTATTATTTTTTTTTGCCTTTGTCTTCCCTGCTTTCTGGAACCATTCTTCACCGGACTCGAACCCCATCATCACAATCAACTCTGCTCTGCGACAAGCTACTGGACAAACTAGCAACAGTGGAAAAGCCATCTACATGGAGATAAGTGGTCAGCTGATAAGCACAAAATGGCGTCATACGACCTCGTAGCCTTCATTTTGAAGATGAAGTGCAGCCATGTGTTCCTCTGGCTACATAGTTCACGATCTTCAGAAATGTATATAGCGTTCATGGCCCAATTGTGTTTATGGATGTTTACCATCCTGCAGAGTTTAGCGCCAACTCCAAACACAACCAACTAAATAGGATCTGAAGCAGCACTTGATAATAATCAAGGTTGCATATGAACTCTGCAGGAATGTATAGATCTCCCCCTTCCTAGACAGACAGCTAGAACCATAAACAGGCAGCAGGCAGCAAAGTTACAAGGTCCAGAACAGGCAATGGGCAGGACAAGCAGCAGCAATCAAAATCCAACAGAAAGTCCTAGGCAAACACTTAATTGCAGTCCAATGGAATGCATAGACCATTTGGAGGGATGCAAACAATAACAATGGTCCTAACGTATTTCCTGTCTTACATTTTTAATTTTCATAGCTTCTGAGAATCTCAAATGGTCCAAATTTTGGCAAATAACGCTATGACAGCTGTTTTATCATTTAGATATGATTTAATCTCCTCTTGTTACTGTTATGAAATAGCTTGACGACAAGCAGGAAACGTTCATGGGCCAATGATATGACCTCATTGAAATGGTCTATAGCAGGGGTGTCCAAACTCGGTCCTGGAGGGCCGGTGTCCTGCAGATTTTAGCTC